>CAJVOY010000079.1:0-181016 GCA_911197225.1 Penicillium salamii | reverse complement strand
TCCAAGTTGGTATTCAATTTTTGATACCTGACAAAACTCTGTCTATCTTTAGCATTTGTTATTCCAAACTTTCCCCAAGGGAAAAAAAAAAAAAAAAAAGCACCTAGATAACATCAGTCTCCGGGGGTGAGCCGAGCTGGTCGAGTCGAGAGCACTGTCGTAATTACAACAAGCAGCAAAAGATTTATCATGAAGAAGTGCTGCTCTTCTTTGGGTATACAAGTAGCTCTTGCGAAATCTCCGAAGTGGGTGTCTCCGTCTGGTAGGTCTTATCCTTCTCGAAGATTCGTCCGACTTGTTCCAGAGATAAACCCTTAGTCTCGGGGAAGAGGAAGTAGATTGTCACCAGGAAGATGATAAGACAGGCCAGGTAGACGATGAAGTATCTCCACTGGATTGCCGCAAATGCCACTGGATTCACGTATTGGTTGAAGAAACACGCCATAGAATCAGTGGTCAGTGTCACGGCGAGACCCTTCGCACGGATTTGGAAGGGCAAAATTTCCGCTGGGTATGCAATGAACAATGGCATATATGCCATGTCGAAAGCAGCGCAGAAGAGGAATAACATTGGTACCACCGCAATGCCAGCCTCCAGGATTTTCATCTCCGTGAAGAGACCAGACATGACCGTCGCAACGGCAAGGTAGACAAACATCAAAGTTGTCGCGATCAGCCAAAGCCTTCGTCGCCCAAACCGGTCTGCAGCCATTGCTCCACAGACGGCGAACATAAGGTTCCACACCTGCAGACTGATGTTGATAGCGGCTTGGTAAGCTGCGCGATAGATGCCCACTGAGTTCAAAATGGGTGCTAGATAATAGGAGACCACACCTGGAAGATATAATTAGCAAAAAAAAAACCATAGTAACAAAGATAGAAGTCGGCCATACCATTTCCAGACCACTCTTGCATGAATCCCAACATAACACAAATCGCCAAACGATGCATGTTGCTTGAGCTTTCCCAAAATGCAGCCCAACCCTTTGATTTGGAGGCTGATTCGGCTTGAATGCTTTGACAGATGTTGTAGAATTCATCTTGAACCATCTCGTCATTTTCGTCTCCGTTCGAGTGATATTTGGCGAGAATGGCCATTCCCTCTTCCTTTCTGCCTCGAGACACCAGCCATCTTGGACTCTCGGGAACCAAACACAGACCTATCAGCTGAAGGGCTGGATAGAACACTTGTGTCAAGCAAGGAAGCTTCCATGACCAATTTCCTATTATCGAAAGTCCAGCAAAGCCAATGGTGGCGGACGTGATCGATCCAATAAACCAAAGTGCGTTGTATAACCCCGTAAATGCTTGTCGCTGGCGTGGGTGCGTCGATTCGGTAATAAGCAATGGCGCAGCAGTTTGTGAGACACCGACTCCCATCCCAGCCAGAACGCGTGCGCTAAAGAAAACCCAATGGTTTGAAGTCGCGATTTGGACGATAGATGCAATGATCACTAGCGATGATCCGATGAGGACGCAGATCTTCCGCCCCAGATTGTCGGCAATGTAGGATGCGGGGATAAATGCCAAAAAAGAACCAAGAGAGACAGCTGCAATAATGAGACCTCTGACATTTGTGTCGAGACCGGATAAAAAGTCGTTAACTATGAATTCTCGAGTTAGCTGCTTGTAAGGGTGTCATGGAACGAAGGCTATTACATTCGGGCAGCACGAGCAGACCATTGATCATGCTAGCACAATATCCGGCAGTAGCCGATGCTGATAGCATAAAGCTGATCCCCAGATTGAGCTTTCGCAATCCTGGATCCTTCAGCCAGTTGCTGTTGGTGTTGTTCTGTAAGACCTTGGAGGCCATGGTTGTCGACGCACTTCAAAACACGAGGCAAATCTCGTGAATTATTGTTCCTAAGCCTCATTACGGAGCTGTCAAGCTCTTTTATTTAACCACTAAAAATTAATAGATAATACAAAATCCTCCGAGCGGTAATCCGCCTTAGCATTCCTGACGTACATCCAAGATTTGAGCTGTCCGGGCAAGGTTACAGCTACAGCTAAGGGCTGGAATGAAGGGATTAGCGTCAAATGATTAGATCACCGGCCAATTTTTCTTAGTTGGCTGAACTCGTAGACTTTAAATGTGACACGTTGGTCAACATGCCTGTTGCAAGATCGCGATTGGAAGCAGAGCTTCCAAAATCTTGACGGAGCTCGGATGTTTCAGGAATGTTCCTAGCTCCTAGCTCCCTCCCTCGCCTATGGCCGCGGGGATCTTTTCCACTGTTGCCTGGGTGTGGGCTGGAGCTATCATGAATAGCTTCCGAATGGAGGCCCTTGATCATTCAGTTCGCGATAGATCGCCTCGTCGATAGGTACCTTGTCTCTGGGGAAACGCTGAAGACTCCTCGGAACCTCGAGGAAAGCAGAATTCTACTCCGATGCTAGTTTTACTGCATAAGTCAAACCGGATCAGTATAGCTTCAATTCACGTCACCTGTTATTTCATGATATCAAAGTTCAGGAAGGTAGAAGCTAGAAGTGATGTTAAGTGACGAGGTGGAATGATGATATCAAACTGCAATGACTCCCACCAATCGGAAACTTTTAACAGACCCCCCGTATCTTATAATAACTCCCCCTGGTTTCTTGTGAGGGGAAATCACAGCAATTTTCATGAAATTATACTTTCTCGGGACGTAAAAATGACGCTGCAAGCAGGTTGGGTCTACATTGGTGGTGTGTGAGTGTTGTACCTGACGTCTACTGGTTAGCTGTGACTAAACCACTGAAAGGGCGTTATGCATATGAGACAAAACTGCATAAAGCATGTATACTTATGTACTTCCAAGGTTCGTACATAAGTAGGAACCCCATAGTATGCTGTGGTTGGTGCTTTTGAACGGGATGTCATTGGGTTAGGGCTATTTTGCTTGAGGTGGCTAAGCTTATCCTAATCCATGGATTCCACCTGGGCACCTGGGCAGTCTTGGAACTTTAGAAACTAAGACTTCTGGGGATATACTTAAAGTATGGAGTTACTTATATTTACTTAGATGAGCTAGAGCTATAACAAAATGTATTCTTGCGAGTCGTCAGTTATCTGACCTTGGGACACAATATGACTTTCGAGGTTCACGGCCCAAATATACATACACGGTATGGAGTACAAAAGTTGAGTCTACTACTTAAGTACCCCGCGTACTTCTCTCTCTCTCTCTCTCTTTTGAACACCACTGAGCTCTGAAGCTCTAAGATAAAGAACCTTGAAAAAATCCAACTTGTGTTCAAGACGCAAGACGAACATAATGTGTGCAGGATCTGACAAGTTCAACTTGTTGAGATGTGACTCCATATTCAACGAATATAAAACTCGGTTTGTTTGTCACGTTGAGTCTTTCACCGGAGAAACTCCGCAAGCCATTCTAGATGCTACAGTCTAACTCGCCAGATTCACAGAGCCAAGAAAAACTTCGCAGGCACTGCCACAATGCCAAGGCGCTGAGAGTGCTCCGGACGGGGACTCTTGGCGTGAGATTCTTGGCTTTCCCTATGACCCCTAAACCTTAGATCTGCGTAGATTTTTGGTTGACTTTTATCTGATCTTCATCTGATAATCTTGTCCAGCTCGAATCCAAAATGACTCCCCCAGAGGAAGACCCTCTCAACCTCAAACAATTCAAAACAACTATCGTCGAACAAAAGAAACAATGGATCCCATACTCCAGCGGCGACGAAAAGCTCAGCGGCTTCTACAAACAGCAGAATGAAATGATCGAAGGGTTTCTTTCCAGCGGTGACGAAGAACGCCTCAAGGCCGAGGATGAAGCCCAAAACGGCGGCAAAGTCAAGCTAGCCGTGCGTGCCAGCTTCGTGGTCAACTTCTGCCTCTTCATCATCCAACTGTACGCAGCTATTTCTACCGGGTCCCTTGCTCTATTCGCCACGGCTGCAGATGCTTTCATGGATCTCGTCTCGTCAATCGTTATGCTCGTCACATCGCGCATGTCCTCGCGCCCAAAGCCATACAAATACCCTGTGGGACGCCGTCGAGTGGAAACAATGGGTGTCATCATGTTCTGCGCACTGATGACCATTGTAGCAGTGGAGTTGATCATCGAATCAGCCAAGTCCCTTGCAGCTGGCGAGACCGAGTCCAAGCAGTTGGCTCTCGTGCCGCTGATCTGTGTTGGCGTTGCGATCTTCTCCAAGTTCGTCATGTTCTTGTACTGCTTCGGGCTGCGTCGGTACCCGGCTGCACACGTCTTCTACATTGATCACCGTAATGACCTGGCTGTCAATGGATTCGGATTGATCATGGCTATCATTGGTGATCGTTTCGTATGGTACCTTGACCCAATTGGTGCGTGCTGCATTGCGCTGCTCATTCTGTTCTCTTGGGCGTCTACCGCATTCGAGAATATGTGGTTGATCGTGGGGAAGTGTGCGCCACGCGAGTTCGTGAACAAATGCATTTACGTTACTTTGACTCACGACCAGAGAATCCAGAAGGTGGACACGGTAAGTCATTTGAAATTTTTCTAGTATTGATTTGTCAATCTGACTGGTCTGGTATTTAGTGCCGTGCCTATCACTCCGGGCAACAGCTTTATGTTGAAGTTGACATTGTCATGGACCCGGAGACTAAGCTCCGCGAGTCTCATGATGTGAGCCAAGCCCTGCAGCGCAAGTTGGAAGGTCTTGCCGACGTAGAGCGAGCCTTTGTGCATGTCGACTATGACTATGAGCACGATATCAATGAGGAACACAGGCCTCTCTATGACATCGGCGGACCCGGACATTCTATCAGAGCTTTGTTGAAACGCGTGTTTGCCAAAAAGAAGCAGCAGACGGACGATGGACCCATTGTTTAAGACAAATTCACCTACCTGACCGAGCTGAGCTTCAGACTTTGGGAAAGTCACAAAGTACAACCAATTGTCATTAATAACAAAAAAATATGGTGTTATATGTGGGTTAGGGCCACGGAGTGCAAGCAGACCATATCGAAGTATCAAAACGTAATCCAACATTAGTACAAGAGGTAGTTTGAGCGAAAAGACAATACTTCCAACATGTCATTGACATCGCCAATTCAAGCAGACGCATTTCTCCTCTTGGTAGATGCAAACATCCCGTAGGGCTTCACAGTGAAAGCTCCATTGAAATTCTTCCCTTCCATGTCAAAGGTGTAATTCTTATCCGCCAACTCGAAATCCACATCCTTGATGATACGAATCAGGACATAAAGAGACCATTCCCATGCATAATTTCTCCCATAGCACTCACGCTTGCCGTTTCCAAACCCTTTCTTCACACCAGCAGGAAGCCGATCGTACGATTCACCTAGCATACGCTCCGGTTTGAAAGCATCAGGGTTCTCAAAAATAGCTCGATCACGATTGACTGCAGAGAGAATCACGATCATTGTCTGAGTCTTGGGAACTTCGTACTCTCCCCCACCAAGCAAGACAGGTCCATCGGTGGGTAAAGGCTCAATATTGAATCCTGGTGCCGTGGCACAAAGACGGAAGGACTCGCGAAGAATTGCCTCACAGTATGACAGCTGCGCAATATCGGATTGTTGCAGCTCACCCGAGGGACTGACGATGGAATCAATTTCCTCGCGAGCCCGAGTGATCTCGCTGGGATTCTTGGCGAGATAGTAAAGGGCAAATGTGACTAGGTTTGGTGTTGTAGCACTTCCGATGAAGATGTTGATAATTTCATCGATAACCCGGCTATCTGGGAGTGATTCACTGGTCTCTGGATCCTTTCCATGAAGTAAGGCGTGGAGTAGATCGATTTTTTCAACGGGGTTTGCGCGTCGGTGGGCTATGACCTCTGCACAATACTCACGGACGATCTTGATGTCCTTTTCGAACTTGGACTGATAACGGAGCCAAGTGAGGAGTTTCGGTCGTGAGGGTCGACGAACAGCTTCAAATGTTGTGTCTAGCATGGCTTTGAGCACGGGGGGCTCCTTGCCCAAGACACAGTCGACGTGCTGGGTGAAAAAACACTGCATGTTGGCGGCATGGTTGAGTCTGTCCAAATCATTCGAGACATCCACATGGGTATCGTTCGCGGAGGTCCATTTCTTGATCAGATCGTTTGTTGTGATCTCGATATCCGTATGCATCGCCTTGACAGCCTCGGGCACAACAAAGGGAGCCATAATTCGATGTGCGATGCCCCAGCTCTGCTCATAGTCGTAGGCAGTAAACAGACTATCGTTGGCCAAGCGCCGAATCTCTACAATAGGTCCTGTGATACTTTTTCGAAAGCGCTTCTCGTCGCAAATCTCCTCTAGTAGAGCGGCATTTGTGATGAAGACGAGCTGCTTGCCAAGTACTGTGATTTTGAATATGCCAGCACCTCCATGTGCGGTCGCCAATCTGTTCAGAGAGGCCCAGACATTACCGGGGGTCATGTCTAATAAATTTCCAAGAATTGGAAGCCCTGGGGGCTGGGGAATTGGTGTAGGCATGTAGAATTAGTTTCAAGAAGATATGGAAGGGTTGCTAGAGAGAGAAACAAGAGAAAAAAGGCCAGCCTGTGGACGATCTCATAAGTCAAAGCAAAAACAATAATTACCAGGGATATCGCTAAGAGCTGTACTTAAGTACGAGTAAGAAAAGAAAAACACCTGAGTACCTATAGGTAGGCAAGCCCGTCACCAGATGTGCATGGGTCAGGGGAGCTCTACAGATCCACGAACTACAAACTACAAACGATCGACTCCAAATGACCGCATCCCTTGTCCACTCAGAGAATCGGGAATGGCGTTGCTAATCCACACTAATCCGATTCGGCATATTTCCTACATGCAGTGTCAGCCTGTCTGCACCACGGGTCGAACGGCTACTCGCATAATACAGGTAGGTTTTGTGACATTCCAGAGTACTCCAGTGAATACATCACTGGGAACCCACCTAGGTACGGAGTACTTTATTCTGATATCTTGTTGATAAACATCCTTAAATATCACAAACTACCATCGATTTCAAGCTGAGATCATTACACTGTACTTTTGCAATGTAATGCAGTGTTTAGTTTCCGCCCCACAAAGTACTCAAGAAACCACAAGACAGGACTTGGAGTTGAGAGTGCATATTTGAAAAGTCAGCTGCGTGACCTTCTGGCCAAAACCAGATTTGGACGATCAGCCATAGAACGAAGATCGTGAGAGCGGAGGTAATTTGGGTCTTGGTTACAAACAATTAAAAAACAAACTCACAAGCCAATGAATTAGAATTGGGTATTCAATATGGAGAGCATAACGCCAAATCTACTGGATGTTGATGCGCGGCTATAATAGCCAAAAGCCAAAGGCCAATCGGACATACACTCCCGGGTTCCAAGGCATAACCGTCCGAGATGCTTATAAGAACACGAGTTCACGGGTCCTCCAGGGCTAATTATAATAGTCTTGCCTTACATGAGGAAAAGAGTGCTGGCGACGCCAAACCAGCCATCTTAGCTGTGGGTGGCGGCCTTGATACGTGAAGTGGAATCGGCGTCGCCGATGTCAGCCACAAGCTTTTTATTTTCAGAGTCTCAAATTTCCAGTCTTTCTTGGTTCTGTTTCTCTGTTTCTCTGTTTGCTCGATCTGTGTACTCCTTATCTGGAATATGAGCGAGCAGGGTCACTATTGGCAGTTGTGCCCGAAAAGAGCGAAAACAGGCGATGTGTGTCCCAAGAGATTTCAGCCACGCCACTTGAGTTCGCCGCTGCTGACGCAAGGTTCTGGAACTTCTAAATTGATACGAGTGAGCCGAGATGCCCGAACAGGTTGGCTCGTGCTCCATAAGTACAGCGTGGATGCAAAATACTCCGGGGCCGGCTGAGAGATGCGGATCTCGTACAATTACGTGGCAAAGATTAGAGTGTTTTAAGTCATCTATTGGGTAAACTGACTAACTCCTGGGGCGCTTTTGATTTGGCAAAGAAAGGTGAGCTCTGCATTGCCAATATCAAGTTTCCCATAGTATGGACGAAGTGGTACGTCAGGAAGTGCCATACACACTCCCTGGAATCATTGGCCATGAACACAGCGGACCATCCGGACCCGCAGAAAGGGAATAAAAACAATCAGAAGATCTGAAAGAGCATTGGAAACCGTGTGCGAGGAAAACAGGTAAGAGAAGCCATTACAGCACTGAAGATCTCGCGAAGTTGTGTGTGAGATTAGAAAAGGGAGGGGAAAAAAAGATAAAAAAGCACGAGAGAGAAAAACGAAGTATTCGTGACGAGCAATCAAGCTTGTCCGCATTGGATGAATTTGTTTTCCACCCTGCCATAACGCCGTCCGATTGATGAAGCCGGGTATATCCAGCACCGTGATGCAACATGTACTGAGAATCGAAAAAAAAGAAGAAAGGAAAAAAGAAAAAAAAAAAAAAAAAAGATGGATCATGGGAGACATGCATCGAGTCCTTTGCTATGACGAGCAGTAGGATCTAGCTTCTGGTGTGAGCCGTCACCCCAAGTTGAGATGGGTAGTATTTGGTTTTCATCAAAGGAGGAAAAAAAAAGCGAAAAAAAGGTGAAAGCAGCTTTTGTTGATCGAAAATGATCGTAAAACGCATTTCGTCATCTGGCGCCGATGCCAAACATGCCGACCCCATAGCTGCCACTTCTTTCGGACATGGGGGTGGAAACTTTAGCAACATGGTCCTGGGCGAGACGGTCAATTCGAAATCCCGAAGCGATGAGTGCTGTTAGAAGCGTACCTTCTTGCGTTTCTTCTTCCCGCTTCCCTCGCCGTTCGAGTAGAATCCGGGGTCATCATCATCATCCACATATCCTTCGCCGTAACCAGAAAAGCTGTTGTCATCGTAATGTCTCTTACGACCCCTGCTAGCCCGAGGACGCTCTGCTTCCTGAGACTGTGATGCAGCATATGACTGACCAGTCGGACGACCGCCACTCGCAACTGGGGCAGCCTTCTTGCCTGTCTCGCCTGGCGCTGGGTGTTTGGCGGGCTTCTCATGTCCCAAAACATCTTCCCAGAAATCGTTATTGCGGACAGGGCCAGGCTCCATTTGCATGGCTTTGACTTGCAGATCCTGGAGCGCCGAATCCATATCCGAGACTTTGATTGGTTTGCCATGCACCTTCTGGTTCTGCCACTCTTCCTCGGGCCACATCGTCAAATACCGCAAGCTCCCAGGTTGACCGATTTCCTGCTTGGTTGATTTGTTGCGTCCAGCTAGTCCCAGTCCCTTCAACTTTCCCTCGTATGATTTCCTGAGCCGATTGATTTTTTCTCCCGTGACGGGATCCATGCGTGCTACCGAGTGCGCGACCGAACCTAGTCCATAGAGGGAGACGAGATCCACCGAAGGATCTGGGCCAGTGACGATCGGAGCTGTCAAGTAGTAAAATTCAGTGTTAACAACTTCAGTTCCGGGAGTATACAAAACCAGCGAATTCACGCAGCTGCCCAAAGTGGACGACGGGAATTCATTGGGGGAAGCTTACAGCTCTTGCAAAGATGAAAAGCCGCGGTGAGCTCTTTCTGAAGAGACTCCAGGCAGAGATTGCTGGGGTCTACTCGACGGGTAGGGTCTGTGTCCACATCCATAGCATCGGGGTCTCCCGAGGTCCGACCCTTCTCGGTGGCAAGATCGCTGTTGCCGTTGGGTTGTGAGATCTGTCGATTATGATTCGTGTGTATGTGCTCTGATGATTGTTGATCGGGACCTGGTCCCGATTTTTCTGCCGAACCCTGCGTCTCCGTATTCTCGGGTTTTCTGCCGTTTTCCGTATCCCCCACCGATGTCGCATTTACGGGTTGACCACTCACGCTGCTAGCAGGAGTGGGAAACGAAGTGGACGTGCTCATTGTTGGTTGCTGAGAGGCTTGGGTAGACATTGGTGCCGAGGATGGGGGGGAGGAGATATTCGGAGGTTGGGCCGTGGCCTGATTCGAGGATGTATGTGAGGATGTGAAGTCGGAGGCATGACTTTGATCGCTAACCGACATCAACGGAGGAGATGTCGGGGTTTGGGGGATGTGGTCTGAAAAGATGGGCAGCCGAAGATTCTCTTTCTGAGATTCGGCGGCTGGAGAGGAGGGTGAAGGAGGTCTTGCTTGGAAAGAGGTGGGGTGAGTGCGATCAGACATGAGAGCCCGTAGAGGTTTTCAGCATGCAGCGAGGTATGTGCCAGAGCGGCTCTGGATCCAAATCGCAAACTTTGATACCAGCGCCTGGAGAGGGGGTCCCGGTCGATGATCGACGGTCGCTCAAGCAGGCGAGCAGGTCGTTAAGTGGCCGACTTAGATCATCTGCATTCCAGGATGCTGAGATTTGTTTCGAAGCCAGTGGTGTAAATTGGGTGGCTGATGGGTGGCTGTGGTGAAGGAAGATGAGGATGGACGACCCTGTGGTCAAAGACAAGTCGAGATGACGGCGAATTGAGGGTTGCACGTGACCGGGCCTTGGCATTCATTCTGTACTTGACACCTGCATATACATATCGGTCTGATCTATACACGGGGTTATTGACCCTCTTGGTTAGGAAAACTTTCTTTGTGCCATTTACCTTTGAGATAAAAAAAGGTGCTATTGACAAGTGATTGAGGACCAATGAGAGACAGCAATGATGTTTAACTGGGACTCACTTTTCATTGTTGATTGCTTCACCTGAATGGATATTGATGGCCAATTACATTGATCCCTCGCTAAATTGATTGGAAAATGTTCTATTGTGCTATAGACCATGCAAGTCATACTTCATTACAGCGCTTAGAGGGCGAACGGCGTCCACGGGTGATCCGCACCCCGGAATTATTTCCCCAGTCGACACCATCCAAGGTTTGAGGCTGGAGGTTAAAAATAATCGAAATTGGGTGAGTTCACTATGAGGGAACCCATCTGGACAGTCAAGTCATATGGCCTGAGTCGCCTTTCTTAGCACGGACTATTTCCAGCCTAGTTGGGAACATGGCTATGATAAACCTTGAAACGACACAACCATGAGTGTCAGAAGATGCGCCAGTCTAAATCAGAATGGGAGTGATATCTCAAAAAGTCAAACAAGGTGTCTCCGGTCATGAACGCTATTCAAACATGTGGTTTCCGACAGACCCAGAACAGACTCTCAGAGACTCATGACTGATAGAAAGCATTGTACTCGGTGACCAACTGAGCAGACACATCAGGTATATTGTGTTCCAAAGATGCCAAAAGCTCAATCTGCTCCTGTTGGCTGAGCGTACGCTCGCGCCATGAAGGCACTGGGAATGGCTCGTTGAAATACTGAGAATACTGATCCCCAATGGAAGTGGTCCAGTTCATGGGGTCGACAGTGGCGTCAATATATGCCAGATGCCCGGCAGTCGTTGAGGCAAGTGTGAAATTGGGATCCCAGCCTTGAAGGCCGGGAACAACTGAAGGCATCGTGTTATACGGGGTATTGGGGTCGACCGAAACATCTGGATAAAGTGATGACGGGTCACAATAGGGCTCCGGTGCATATTGTGACGCCGAGCTTCGAGAGGTAGGTGGCGGTTTCATATCAAAGGCAGGCGATACTGGTGGGATGCGGGGCTGTGAGAATGGAGCTGGTGTTGTAGCCGGAGGTGTTGAATCTTGTGTAAATGAGGGATCAGCAGATTGTCCTCTAGAGTAGGTACCACTCGAGGCAGTGTCGCCTATTGATAGGTTCCCACCGCGATGATTGTGGGAATAAAAGGAGGCAGTCGTGCTACTTGAAGGACTAGACATAGCCGGCGGTGTCAATCCTTGGGAGGAAGTTGGGGTCGGATGGTTGGAAGGCGAGTGCACAACAAATGACTCTTCGGTGGTATAAGCCTTCAGGCACGCAGAAACAAGGCGCTTGTAAAGGAGCAGTGCGGACTGGACACCGGGCCATCGTTCGGCGGAGAAAACAATGATTTCGAGAGCCATATCCAAATGGCCCTGGACTTCCTCGATGGTGTGCTCTTTTCGTATCTCGGGATACGAGAGGGTCCAGAGAACGGTGTTCAAAGCCATGAACAACGCCTGTACGAATACCCAAGTGAGATCAACAGATCCGGTGATCATCTGTTCTTTATGCATGGCGATATTGAAGATAGCCGCTTCGTAGCATATTTGCGCCGCTTGGACGGATGGCTCAGGAATCTGTGGCGATGGACGGTACATGAGAATCACGATTGTATTCCGTCGCCCTGTGAACCTGCAGATGACTATATCAGCAGATAACCTCGTGCAAATCAAAATTGCCAACATACCATTTTACATTAAGCCCACTCCCATCGTCGTTCTTAGGGCACGTAGACACCCAGTGGTCGATTTTTGCCATCATTTGGGAAAACCATGGATCTTGATCATCCACTGGCGTTTCCCTTCGATTCAGGTACAGTGTTCGTCTGGCCTCTAGTTGCAGCAGCCGCATCTTGAAGAAGTGGACTGCGATACATTTTGCCAGAACAGGCTTCGCACCTGGAGTGACTCCCGCAGGGGTAATGTATCGATCATCCACTAGTTCAAAGAACTTCACATTGAAGTGATCATGGCTGACTGAATAACTGTTGCAACGGCCGAGACTATGCGAAAGGCCCAGCTCCATGGATATGACAATCCAAAACAACCTGCGGCGCATATCGATCTCCAGTGGGTTCAGCGGTTTTCCATTGGGGGGTGTAGTAATGGTAGCTTCCTCGGTGAATCCCAGATCCTGACACAGCTTGGCGGCTGTTCCGACGACCCAGTATGCAGCTGTGCGAGTGGGTGTCAACATTGAATAGGAGGCGATGAGTACGAGACATTGCAGAGCTCTTAGATCCATCCGTTTCAACGTGGGTTCCAAGTAGGGCAAGGCGGCAAGATAATAGCTATCAGCCAGCCCGGCATATTCTGTGCTCATTTTCTGCATGCTAATGGCGATGACCATGCGGAGCTGGAAGTTTTGGCAAGGGTCCGTAGAGCCATTGAAGACTTCCTCTACCTCTTGTCGAAAGGTTGGCTCGTGTAAAGTCGGAAGGAGTGCTTGTGCTATAATCCCATCAGTCACGGTTACCCAAGGGTCTATGCAGAGAAGCTCATGTACATTTGGCCACAAAGAGATCGATCAATTTATAAGTTAGAGCTTGTGGAGGCAGGTCGGCTTGTGGAATTGAGCTTATCATGGGATAGATTTTGGATGTCGGCTTCGAATCTTCTTGCGCGAAGGCTTCTTTAATCTCTTGGGCGGTGAATTCTGGGACGACATCTTTGATGCTTTTGGAGTCGGTATTCTGCTTGGCCATTTCCATGACTAGACGAGTCATGGCAATGCCACTCGAGGAACCGAGATACCGTGCCTCATCATTTTCCTTGAAGCGGATGCGCCCAGCACCCCGCACCATCAACTCAGCATCGGCGGCATGTTGGATCTCTTTCTCGGCTTCGGCGAGCTCACGTTCCAGCGCCCGAGCTTTCTCTCGCAATGATACGATATAGGTTCGAGGTATCGTCGAATCACGCGTCGAGTCGTAGTACACGCATTTGGCATTGCTTCGTTCACAAGGGGCACACCGAGGGATGCCAGGGTCGCATTTGGATTTTCGCTATACGGAAGGTGGGTCAGTCTGTGGCGGCGGGATGAGATTAAGGTCCTGAACACCAAGGAACACAGAAGGGCGATGGGGGGTGGTAGGAAAAGGAAGCCGAAATTGTGGGATGTGAAGAGACCGAAGCCGCATCATACCTGTCTACACCGGGTACAGGCGGTTAATGTGTGAGCAATGCGACCGTTTGGAGGCTCCAGAAAATGTGATTCCGGCGACTTGAGGGCTGCCGAGGAATATTCCGGGCTTGCGGTCATGGCTGTGAGCCACTATGAGCCAGAACGGGGGGGTATTAAGGGAAGGGTCAAAGAGGAGAAAAATGTCCGGATCACATGGGCCGTTATAGGCGGGTTAAGCAGATCGCAGGGTAATGGAGACAGTCATGTTCTTTGAGGCTCTCCGATCCAAGATATGAAACGGGTACTCCAGTCGTATGGGGCCACAGTCCAAGTCATGTACTCCGTAACGAGAGGGGCAAACCTCGGTCCAGATCTGGATCGACGCGCCTCGTAGAGACTTTGCAAGCGACGGGTCTCCGCGTTGGAAAAGTGGATGCAGTGAGCCGTGAGAATTAGTACTCAGCACGCCGTGTTTTATATATTTCCTGTCAGAGGAAATAGAAAGAGAAAGAGAAAGGGAGGGAGAGAGTCCAGATTCCAATGTTCTCAGTAAAAAGCACAGAGAAGGTTACGACAGTCCGTGCGGTCCGGAAGATCACAGCCCAAAGGTCGGCAAATGGCACATTTCTGGTCTTCTTTTCTCAACGTCTTTTTATTTTAATTTGAGGTTCTGATTTTCAGTTTCTTTTCTTCTCTTTTTTCTCTAATTTCATAAATCACCAAAAAAAAAGTGGGTAAGGGCTTATTTAATCTCCTGCAATGATAGTCGTTGAATCCCCCAGCTCATGCAGGTCGTTCTTTAGCCATCCCCCTTTCGATTCTAGTCATGTGAGTCCTTTAGATTCGCTATCGGAGTTTCGCTGACCCTCGTCAGTATCATGAGTCATGTCCGTCACAGCCACCACCTTCTTGGATAATCCCTTGCTCAAGGTGAGTCGTCCGGTGGCTGCGTGCTCGAGATGTCGGACCGCAAAGATCAAGTGTGATGGTAAGCTCCCCGCCTGTTCAGCCTGTGAGCGGGTAGGCAAGGCTAGCACTTGCTCCGGGGCAAGCGATGAGTTCGCCAAGGGGAAAGAGAGAAGCTATGTCGCGTCACTCGAGGGATATTGTGAGAAACTGGAGAAGAAGATCAGTCAGATGCGTGCCCGCTCAACGTCCCTGTCCGCCGAGGGCAACGGGGTCGCTCGGGAAATGTCGATCACCTCCGTCGCATCCGAAGGTCAATTGGGCCCTGCGCATCATAGAGAGGTTTCCGATATCGACGACCTAGTGGGAGATTTTGGATTTCTGTGAGTTCTACCATCAAATATCTCTTGATTTGATTCCCCGCTGACCATAGAAACCTTAAAAGGTCGGTCAATGCAACTTCACGAGACTTCCACGGCATCACCTCCAATACCTCCTTCGCCAAACTCCTCCTCTCAGTCGCTCTGGTTGATTCCAACCAACCCCCTTCACACAACTCACTCCCCGCTCGGCACGAAGCAGCTCCGTTACTACAACATTATTTCGATAATGTCTTCGTTCAACTGCCACTCTTCGTGGAAACGAGTTTTTGGACATCGGTAGACGCTGTTTATCAGTCAGGCGGTCGTTTTGCTAAGCCTTTCGACCACTGGATGCTGCGAATGGTACTCGCCATTGCCTCGGCATCGATCTCCTATCAGAATAATGATAAGAACCACCAAAGGGCACGTGCCCTTGTGGCGGAAGCATTGACATATGCCGAAGAGGTTCTTCGCCCGGGGTCAATCTCTGGGATCCAAGCTATCTTGTTGCTTGCTGAATATTCCTTGATTGATCCAGCACAGTTCCGGAGTTGGTACTTGGTTGGAATGGCTGTCAAGGTTGCCGTCGACCTAGGACTCCACCAAGACCCTCCCACCGAGGTCCCAACTGATGCCGACCGACTTGATATTCGCCGGCGTGTATTCCATTGTCTCTATTGCCTAGACAGGTTTGTTTCATGACTCTCTTTGGATTACGTGTGCTTTGCTGACTTTTTGAAACAGGGGATTAAGTTCGACCATGCAGAGAACCTTTTCGTTCTCCGACGCATCTGTCAATGTTGCATTACCTTTCACGCCTGCATCATCGGGGGCTCCCACCGAGCAGAGTCATATTTTCTTACGCAGTCCAGTACCTGCCTTGCATATTGTAAAGATCAGGCAGATACTGTCTGTGGGTTACCAAGAAATGCATTACAGTGGGCGTGAACCATCCCCAGAACCGTTGGTCCTTACATGGACTCTATGCTGGCGAGCCCGAGAATGGTACCGCCAGCGTCCCAAAATTGCGCCCAATCACTTCTCTCTCCTGTACCGACTTGAACTTCTTTACACCATCATCATTCTTCTTTCACCTTCGCATCGATACCCCACGCTCCATGGCTACAACAAAGCCCTCCTGTTTGACCGATGTATGGACTACATCAGTCAAATTCACCAGGTTTTGGAGAATCCCAGCGCCTTGCCCTTCCTATCCTATCTCGACATCCAACGTGTTCATCAAGTAGGCCGGCTATTTGTGTGTGTTCTTTCCGAGAATTACGACCAACTCATCAGCGCTACTGTCCCTCCGCCCCCACATGTTCCAGTAGGGACTCCGGACCCTCCAGTGTTAGATTCCGAGGACCTAATTAACTGCCATGCACGTGCTCTCCGCTGTCTGTCCTACATCCGCGACCTGCTCAATTTCTGCGCTCGTAAGTGGGATATGCACGGGCTGCTGGAACAATTCGAGGACGAATCTGGCTCTCTCAGAAAGACCCTTGTGGACAGCTCCATGGGTTACATGTCAGAACAGGGTCTTTACCCTCAAGACCCGTCATCGGGGATGCTGCTGGCCGGCGATTCATATTCGGGTTATCATTACGCTGTCTAAAAGTTGAGGAAAACAACGAAATCGGAATGTGGAGAAATGAATTATGGATTTAGTGAAATACCCCTGCACGTACTGCACAAGATTAATATACTGCGAATCAACCATCGAGTCATTATACCAACTTGAACGAAGTAGCTACTTAAGTAAGCTTGGAAGTTGGAGATTTCCAAGGTTACGAATGCGTGTTCTCCCAATCTTGGGAGGTTGACCAACAGCATCAACATTTCTCACTGCCTAGGTCTACAGGTGGAAAAGATTTAACATACCAGAAATAACTCGCAATTTCCTGGAAAATCTAGTGCCAACGTTATCGCATGACCGGCGACGTTCATCTGGTTTTATGTTGGGTTTCACCAATAGTGTGAGACGTGCCAGGTTCTAAGTTCCAAGGTTGGAATCCACAGATATATTGAGGGTGCGGTTCGGGGGACTCGAAAGCGGGTAGAGCTTTTAATGATCGGTTCTAAACCTTGGAAGTCTCCAAGGAGTAGTAGTGTAGGCAGGTTTAGGCAAGAAGCGGCAACAGAGAGAGTATAGGTACTTTGTACTGGATCTAGGAAATACTTAAGTAGGTAACCTTGGAAGTTTGGTCTACAGGTGGTTCTACTACTCTATAGTTGGAGAGACCCGTGGACTAAGCTGGAGATTACCTAAGGAGGTAGGGAGGCCCCGGGGTTCTAAACTTAAGTAGAAATTGTGATATATATCTGGCCTATGGATGGAGTAGGTACAGAGTAGTCTAGCAGCCTTCCAAGGCTGGAACACTTGAGCAGTTCTCCTGAAGTCCATCCTCGATTTCTTTATAGAAGCGGACCTATAGCTATCTTTTCTTCCTTCTAAAGTGAGACTACTTCTAAAGTTAAGTACATCATGGACTTATAGTTACCTACTTAGGTAGTTTGATCTGAATAATCACCGCTGTCTGGCACAATCAAAGCCCAAGGTTGGTTCAGCGATCCAGTCCAATGGCCCCGGACCCAGTGGACTAGCGGAGCTCAGTCTGAAAACCACCTGGCGTAGGTAATTAGAGTCAGGAAATCCTGACTGACAAATATTCATTTGCTGCAGCATATCTTGGAAACCAAAGTGAAACCGGAATTTGAAAGGCAAAGCTAGCTAGCGGCGAGAGCCTGGGAAGTTTCGAAGTCTCTCCGAGATTCAAACAATAAAACCTTGGAAATTGGAACAGACCTTGAGATTGGGGACCTCGGGAGTATTCCAATAAATATGTCATATTCCAAGGTTGTCATGCCGATAATTTTCTGTTCGAGTAGTTCATCGATTTATAGTGTTATTGGTAGGGAGAGTAACTTTTAAGACGGAGCACTCTTCAGTACCGTGAAACTACAGTAGGCCATACTACACACTTACCAAGCCAGGCACCCATATATAAACTAAGCCATGGACAACCTTCCAAGGTTAAAAGAAATACTATATGAACATCCTACAGATAGGAAGTTCTTATAGTGATGTTGTTCATTCGGCTTTGGTGAGGGCTAGACGTGAGGAACTCAAGAAGTTCGTTTTTACCACTTCCTCCTGATGCATCCTTGTGCAACATGGATTGGTCGTGCATCTCTCTTTGCATCAGCGAGGGCTGCCAGTACCAACCTTCCAGGGTTGGAGATACAGCCTGAATCCCATTGGGGGCCGGAGCAGCCAAGAATTGAAAGCAGCTTGAAATCAAATCCGACCCCTTACTCCGTCTACAAGTACGGACTTCTGCTTGGAGCCTTTGGCAATCTTCATTGCTTTCGGGCTGTGAGCAGTGGGCGGATACCAAGATACCAACGGACACCAGTCCAAAATGGCGTGACAGAGCCCCTTTCTTCTGCCTTGAATAGAAACCACCATAGCTTTGGACTACTCGTACGGAGCATGTGAATACCCAAAGTGATATCTACTCCGTACTCCGTACCTCCAGGGCTAGGTATCTAACTAATGGCATCCTTCAGCTAATGTATTTTTTTCCTCCCCGTAACCTGAGAGTCACCCGTGAGGATATTTTCTTCTCCACTCTGGTACATTAGTCTGTATGGATGAACCGATGGTAGAAGCGCCGTGTACTCATGTAGTTCCTAGCCAATTCTCACTCAAATCTCCAGTCCTAATGTGCATTCAATATGCTCTGGTCCGTACACTTGAGCACTACTCAACCCCTAACCTTAGAAGTAACTTTAGAACCACACAGAGTGACTAATTAACTATAGTACAAAGACTCTTGGGTACGGAGTACCCACAACATGATACTTAAGTATGTATTGGAATTTGCTCCACTATGTGCAAATACTTTAGCGTACATAAAATTTGCTGCAGTACTCCGTAGATGCATACTTAACTTTGGAAATGTGCGTACGAGACACCGTCCAGATGGTCCTTACCTATTACTCATAGTTTGTTACACCGTTCACTGTACTCCGTATGTATAAGCTGTGAACTCGGAGCTGACACTTAAGTATGTATATCCTGGGTGGGTGTTACGCACTGTGTAGACGGAGTACGGAATACGAGTACTACTTCAGTATGGGACTTGAGAATGCATTGTTATGGAGCTCATTGCAGCAACCGTGGCAAACCTTCCTATTCCACAAAGCCACCTACTCGTACTTAAGTACATTGTGTTGTACAGCATCGGCTGCATATAGAATGCATACACAACGGTAATAACTGAGAAGTCAGTACTCAGTAGTGCCAGGCGAGGTAGAGAATTATGCGGGTAACATGTCAGTTGACTATGTAGCATGCTTCTGTACGAGTACAATCCCACACGTACAGATCATACAAGTAAACTATTGCCCGTTAGGTAAATCCACTTCCGCCCATCGTTGTCTGACACATTGCCCACATACCACGTTTTGGTTACCACAACGCCTTTTGATTATGGAGTACGAGCAGAAGACACTTTAGGGTTGGATCTGAAATTAAATATACAAGAGTGGGCTCTTGTTTAAGGTCTGGACCAAGTAGGCCATGCTTGGATGCTGGAGCTATTTCAGTTACTTGGAATCTGAGGATCAGTCGAACTGTGCATATCAACAGGGCTACATCATAGATCACCTACGATCCATGGTTCCTGCACCATGAAGCCAGGGGTCGTTCTTCCATGAGCTTGATACTCGTACCTACCCGGTAGATATGCTTTTCCAGGCGCAATACAGCTGATCACACCCGAATTTTCGAAATTGAATCCACTCCGCTCATCGATAGTCCGTACGGAGTACTCGTACGAGTGTCTGGTACAAACGGAGACTCGTACGAGTAACCTTAGGACATTCTAGGCAATTCTACTCGTACTAGTATGGACTATGGATGTTTCTCATTAACAAACCAAATACTCGTAGTCCTGGATTCTGGACTTGGATGGAGTGCTCAACTGTGTGGATGAGCGGTCAAACGAAGTTGCTGTGGTGATCAAATGCCGCATCACCCGCCGGTGATTTCCAAGGTTGTTGTGCTACTCCGTACTCGTAGTTATTTCGTACCTCCGTACGTCGGTGAGTTCGATTCATCTCCCGTGAGCTTCCTCGAGATCAGACTCATACCAATCCTCAACCCAAACCAACCCTGCATACTCCGTATTGATTATTTTGTCATCTCTCGTTTCTTCTCGCCAAGACTGGACGAGTATGGAGTTACGAGTAGCCGGGGGTCTTTAATTACAACTCGTACTCCGTCAGTCTGTGGATCTGGCAAATGGGGCAAACCCATCCCGGTGGGCTCGGACTGCACAGCGGATGCAGGAACAGATCGGCACGACCCAGAAGCTTTCTGGAGTGACTCATATTTCCACGGAGCATTTCAACGTTCCATGTAAACAAGATGTACTAGAAGGCAATTTTTTGAACATTTATCACGGCCCCAAAGATGGGCAGAGAGCTGTTAAATGATGGGGGAAAAAAAAACCAAGACAATAATTGACAATTGATGTGTCGATTACGTCCTGATATGGTTAGTGCACATTAGCGGCTGTAATGTATCTACTATTAGAAGACGGCAATAGATCGATCCGAAAAGGTAATTACAGAAGGCTAATTCAAGCCTATCATGGAACAGAGATAATGATAGTCGGCTCGGCAGAAGGGGGATCCACGGGGAACGACCGAAGTCCCGCCGATCGACAGAGCTCTTTGGTGACCGCAATACTCGTAAGCATACTCGTACGAGTACATGTATCGCACGGAGTACGAGTACATGATGCTTTCTGCATGTGTACATAATCTGTCAATGGGATAGATCATTTGAAACATTCCCACAGCGAGTCCACAGAGTCCGCATGTTAAAAATTTGCATAATATGTACAGTACGTACCTACTCGTAGGTATGCCTAGACATTAGTTCTACTCGTAAGCTACTCGTCCATGTTGAATGAACGGTAAAAAAAAAATCAACAAACAAGGGAAGAGAGATGATGTAGGTGGTCCCTAAGCTTTTGGCAACACGATCTGGGAATTTCAAGTCCCGACGGTGGCTGACTTCGGGGACTGTAGCGGATCAATCCGACCAAGTTAGGTTTGACTATGCTCTTTTTAAGCTGCCAATCGATTCCGATCGGCCAATTGGACCCATCTCCGCAGCCATTCAGCTGAGCCATATGGAAGGTGGGCCGCCTAGGATGTGGGGGTGCCAAAAGGAGCCCCGGAGCGAGGGGGCTTTTAGAGGGCAATAGGTCTCTTTGCCGCCCACATGGGCGTGTAGGTGGGGCTAGCTCGTTAATAAAGACCGCTGATTTGTGTAATTCTTCCGAACTATTTGATTTGGATTCTCATCTATGAACCCTTACGGCAGCTTGATCGTCAATCGTCCCCTGAGTGTGTTGTGGTCGTGCAGATCATTTTCTGTTCCTCTCGAAGAGTGCCCACACCAATTTCCTTTGAAATTACAGTATTGAGAAGAAAACAAAGAAAGATAAAATCCCAAAAGCAGGATTAAAAATTCTGATGACGGAGAACGCGGGATGTTCCTCGCATACTCGTAAGAAGTATGTACAATGCCCATCCCTTATCGAAAAGTGGATTACGCCAGGGGGCTGTCATGACCATTTGAAACGCCTGACATCTCTTGACAGAAGGTGCCTCCCCAGGTCTCCAGAAAATGCCCCAAAAACAAATTTTATGGTTATTTTCATACTTTCCACAATCCGAGGGCGCCGCGGAGCTGCTCGGGGCGCATACACCTGTCTAAACTAACACTCTTTCGGCATAGGGTACGATCTAGGATGAAATAAACCTCGATATGCCTTATGCCCCAAACATCAGTGTGCAGATCTTAATAAGAAGAGCCTGTAGTTACTCGTAGTTGACCGGCAAGGTCCGGATTTACTTTCCGGCATAGCTACCGTAAATTGGAAATGGTGAGGCTATGACGGATGCATCAATTCCCTGGAAGATGATTTGAATATCCTGTTTACCTGGCTTGGTCTTGGGATAGTTCTCACAAGTAGTATTGTTTGTGTACTGCACAGAGTGCAATAGAGTCAACGGTGTTACATAGGCTGCGTGCCGGAGTATGTACTTCCTATACTCGTAAAGCCCCATATATTTCATTGGAACCTGACGGTGCACAAGCGCCTGTGTCTTGTTCTGGACGATTCCGTGGGAAATTTCGGCATAATGGAGGAATGTATTGAGGTTATTTACTCGTAGTTCCACTCAATGTTTCTGTACTTGTAATTTTGAGGACCCTTATACAATGACCCTATTGGGGTTGGCCCAACTATGGAGCGGACCCGCTGGCTAGGATGCAGACTAATGCCCCCCATACGAGTAACAACGCAGAGGCGAAATTTGGAAAAGGAGCAGGGGTTAAATGAGATCGGTACCTGTAGATCCTCACCATTGTATAAATAAGTGTTCCCGCTGCAGGGCCATCTTACTTTTTCTTCTTTCTCTAAGCCTCTCACTTCAGTCTTTCTTTAAACAAACTCCAGTCACTCTTTACAGTTTCTATATACCCTAATTCAAGATGAAGGCCTCTTTCGTCGCTGCTGTCGCCGCTCTGGCTGGCTCTGCTTTCGCTGCTCCCACCAACCCCGTCGAGGGCCTTGCTAAGACTCTGAAGATTGGCAACCTCGTCGAGGAGCTCCACCTCAACGAGCTTCCCATCGTCTCCCAGATTGCCGATCTCCCCAAGGCTCTCTCCGGCTCCGCTACCTCCAGCGCCGCCTCCGCCGCCTCCAGCGTGCCCGCCATCCAGAACGGTCACATTGTCCAGAACCTTGGCCCCCAGCTTGACAACATCCTGACCGTTGTCGGCCCCGATGCCTCCACCCTGCTCATTGAGCTCTCCCCCGAGGTCACTGCCCTCGTCTCTGGCCTTGGCCTTGCTGGCCTCGGTGCTCCCCTTGGTTCCATCGTTGCCTCCGCCTCCGGTCTCGGTGGCCTCGTTACTGGCCTCGGCCCCGTTGTTGACGGTCTCGTCACTGTTGTTGGTGCTGATGTCGGTGCCCTCCTGATCTCCCTCTCCGCCCCCGTTGCTGGTCTTGTCTCTGGTCTTGGTCTCCCCTCCGTCGGTACCCCCGTCGGTACCGTTGTTGCCACCCTCGGCAAGAACCTCAAGCGCGGTGAGATCGTTCAGGACGTTGCCCCCAAGGTCAAGAGCACCCTGACCGTCACCGGTGCCAACGCCAAGCAGCTCCTCATCGAGCTCTCCCCCTCCGTTGCCGCTCTCGTCTCTGGCCTTGGCCTCCACTCCCTCGCTGGCCCCGTTGGCTCCATCGTCGCTGAGGCCTCCTCCGTTGGTGACCTCCTCAAGGACGTCTCCGAGCCCCTTGAGAACCTCCTCCAGGTCACCGGCACTGACGGCAAGCACCTGCTCATCAAGCTCTCTCCCTCCGTTGTTGCCCTCGTTTCTGGCCTCGGTCTCCCCTCCGTTGGCACCCCCGTCGGCGCCGTCGTTGACACCGTTGCCAACAACGTGCTGTAAATTATTTTTCGAATGTGATTCCCCCCTCTGATTGAACATATTGTTTTACAGAGAAGCCATTCATGATATGCAACGCAGGGTAGCGTTTTGGGACCCTTCTTCCTGACATTATTCGGCGCACATACGTGAAGGCGCCTTTTGTGCATAGAACCATGAAGATTTTCTTCGCCTTCCACACTTTACGTTGTTTCTCTTCCTGGTCAATGACATTATTCATTTCTAATGTAAAATATTGTCATAAAAGCTTATAATCTGATTTAACGACTTTTTCACCTTTTACTCCAGTCATCCTTGTAAAAATTTCTTTTTCCCTTCCAACCCTATTGAAACAACTGCGTAACCTACAACTGCCTTGCGGCGACCCTCTTCCCAGCCTTCACCACCTGGT
This sequence comes from Penicillium salamii, assembly GCA_911197225.1. Lineage (NCBI taxonomy): Eukaryota > Fungi > Ascomycota > Eurotiomycetes > Eurotiales > Aspergillaceae > Penicillium > Penicillium salamii. The sequence continues at coordinate 157,188 of CAJVOY010000079.1, read as the reverse complement.
AATCCAGCTAGCCATCAATTTCCCGGTGGCTTCATGACGCGTCTACAAGGAAGTATGCACTCCGTTCTCCGTGCTCCGAACGAAGTGCTTGCTGAGGTAGCCTGACCCACCCTTCTGTCACATAATCTCATAAGATTATCGGGTATCACATATACAGCTCATATATAAATACTTAAGTCATATTCCAAAACTTGTATCCAAGCTGACTTCGCCAATAGTGACCGTGAAGATCGGCTTTGTCTGGCGATCATTCCCCAGAATCCGTGGGCCCTTGTTACATCTGAAGAGCTACAAAGGGACTTATAAGAAAGGATTCAGATCAAAGCTATTGTTGGGTTGCGGAGAGAGAGGGAAAAATACAAGCATGGAGAGAGGAAGGCGAAGCAAAAGAGAAGTGCCATGACTTCGGATGTGCCACTGAAGGCCCCAACAATTTCTCGAACACTTTCTAAAGTTGGGGTTGTGTCAAATGTACATCAAAGGGATAGAGTACAGGGGACTATATACCACTTGCGTGAGTGTAAACCCGTTTGATCCACACTTGAGCACAATTTTAGAAAAAAGATGTTCAGAGGGCGCCATTCCTCTTGTTGGTGTTTCAATCTTGGAAATATTACAACTCCCTTTTGTTCCAAGGTTGGCCATACCAAGGAGGTCGGTATTTCTTAACCTCGTGGTTTCACCATCCAACAAAATGATAGGCATTGAGCATGTCTTCTGGAGACTGAAAGGACCGAAGCCCAAAATTCTGATTATCTCCGTCAAGGCTCACGTGCAAACATCAATCTACATACTAGTACAGTTGACGCTAGCAGATGCTACTGTCTTCACGAAATTGCCGGACTCAACCCAAGAGGGGAGGCAGGTGCCTTTGAGGTTTTCATGGAATTCCTCCCATTCTTTCTATTCAACTGTTGTCCCCGTGGGTAATGAGGCTGAATCATTGACATCATTTCCTCCACAAACTAGAGCCATCTCTTCTCCTAAAGCTTCACTTGTTTTCTTTTTCTTCATCTGGCTTCCTATTCCCCGTCTATAGCTCTAATAAACAAACCAAGCCATAGTTATTTCTCGTAGACACCACCGTACATATTCTCTTTATGTAACACTCAGCATGCTCTTTTCTCTCCCCTCCCGCCACGATCCGTTCTCTCCCCCTTGCGCGGTTCAAGCTAGAATCATTGCAACAATATTACTACTGAAGTCTCTTCAAAGTTGTCTATGGAGTTTCACAACTAGGATCACTGCAACGCGAAACAATCAAAACGCTGATTGTATGAAGAGCCAGACTCAACGGTTCCGTTCGCACCCATGGCTATTCTCAGAACCTACGGCAGAAGAAGAAGCGGACGGAAAACCACTCGATTCTCAGATTTGTTTGTGTGAGAGAGAAGGGAGCTAGCAACGGATCGAAGAGAACGATCCGCAATAAACCTTTGATCTTCTTGCTGTCGTAGAGTCTGGAGAGGAGAGAGAAGGGAAGAGGGAGAGAAGAGAGCTCTCCCCGATCTACTACTGCCCAGGTGGCAGTCTGACCTCGGGTCTACAGATATCTCAACACAACCTAGTATCTACACTAGGGCTGGGGCGAACCCAAGTACAGCTATGTGTCAAGCTCCAATTTTCGACCAAACACATCACACCGACCAGTTCGGATGCTGTCGTCGACGGGTTAATAAGAGAACACATCCATGACCCGCAAAAGAAAGTGAGGAGAGGGTAATGCAAGGTGAGTCCTGTACAAAATATCCCAGAGCCAAGTTTTTGAACGCAAGCCTGACCTGATAGTACATGCAAGCCATTCCCCGATTAGCTTCCGCTTCGATCGATTCGTGCTGAAAGATTATTCAATCTGCCTCATCGAATCCATACCCAGAGACAAATTGATAGCCCCCATCAAGAGATTGATCAACCCTAATGTTCCGGAAATGGAAGGTTATTCCCCGAGCCACCAGACACCACATCTGACTCGAACCCATCCATATCGCGTGTAATGACCTCTCTTCCGCCCTTTTCTCATTAAATCATCACTGCGTCTGCTATAGCTCCATTTATCTTCCAGTCACACTATCTCACTTCGGTGAATCGTACCGACGAGGGTCCGGTCCCAAATGTCGGCTTTTGGCATGGAGTTATGTTTGACTTCGGGTTTTGTGTGTCAGGCTTCCAAGACATCTGTTTGATACCACTGCGCCTCTGATGTGGATGACTACCCAAGACCTCAGGCCAACTTCCACGGTCTAGACTCCACTGCTGTGGATCCTTGGTTTCGAGCTTCTTAAATGATCAGGTCCGAACCAGAACGCCAAGCTGACAAGACCTAGTGAGCATACCTACGTTCGGTCTTAAGTGGAATTTAACTGTGAACGTTCGAAATAATCTACAATTGGTTGTCCGGTGTTGATTGGGCTACATCCATGACCTCCGTATCCCAGTCAGCTAGGCTTCTTCGTTTCATCACCCCGGCAGCCGCACCATCCCAGTACTGAGGCTTTTTTACGTTGAGCTAGAAAGCCGACAGAGAGCCAAACGACAACTTTAACAAGATCCTGCAAAGACGGCTTAAGGGGTCTATTCCTATTTAGGCAGGAACACACGACTTGGGCAGTGCGAGAAAGTCAACATCAGAACGAGCCAGTTGACGGATCGGACCGTTTCACTCGATCATGGCTCACGTGGGAAAGCTCACGTGGGAAAGACACCAAAGCCTGGGTTTCCCTAGATCGTAGATATACTGAGATTAGCGAGAGTAAAAACCAAAACCGAAATGGAATCTGCCTCAGGCCTTCAAAGTGCGGCCAATAAGCAATGAGGCTTAGCAAGGCTAACTCACCTGGTGCTAGTGAATTGACCTCAGCTTCCGGAAATAGAGTAGTGCGTACTCCGTAGTCGACGGCGAGATTAGAAACGAACATTAGTAAAGATTATAATTTGCCTCCCGTTATCTCCGTGACGTTCCCATTTTCTGGCGAAACCTGTTGAACCTTGGTGCAGTCCAGATTGAACTAAAAATTGAGGCTGTACCAATGCAGTCCATTTCGCTGTTCCTGAGCACCTACCTCTGGTACATTGGAGAAAAAGAGTAAGAGAGGCAGATAAGGCCGTTAATGGGGCGAATGGTGGTTTTGCCGATGAGCTTGTGGGACGGGGGGTCCTATCAGCAGTTCGCGTTCGCCCGCATCGGGGAAACCTCCAAGAAGCCCCATTTTAATTCCACTGGAACCGCCAATCGCTGTTGATCGATATCCCTCAACACATGGGGAAAGGCCCGAGGCCACTATCTTTGGCTTTCCGCCACTGCGTTTTTACCTTCTGCTCTTAAACTTACACTTTAGACCCCAACTTCTCTCCTTCTTCTCCATCCCTGAACCTCCAAACTTCGAGCTTTTTTCTCAGTACTCTCTCTCTCTCTCTCCATGTGCACTCTTTAGGTCTATACGGCAATGTCCCTATGTCGAGCGCCGACCTTACCGGCCGCACCTTCAGCCTCGCTGATCGCGATTCCGATGGCCGATTCGCAGAACGTACCATAGTCGCCTGTCTTATAGGTATTGCGTGGTACAATGCCTTGGAATTGATCGTTCTGTGTTTCACAACCTTCAAGCGATATGGCGGGTGCTACTTTTGGTGTCTCCTCATTGCCTCCTTCAGCATCATCCCATTTGGCCTGGGATACCTCCTTATCATTTACAACATCTACACCAATTTATTCCCCGTTGCCATGGAATTGGTCGCTTGGGTGGGCATGGTCACTGGCCAGTCATTGGTACTCTGGTCTCGACTCCATCTCGTCTGTCACAACCCCAGCGTCCTGCGCGCCACTCTCGCCATGATCATCATCGACGCCATAATCCTCCATATCCCAGGCTCGGTTCTCGAATTGGGCAGCCACGCAACCAAATCTACTATTTTTGATACCGGATTCAACATTTTCGAGCGCATCCAGCTGGTTGGATTTTCCATACAAGAAATCATTCTCTCCGTCATTTACGCCTGGGAGGGCGTGCGGCTCTTGAATCTTCGCCCCAGAGGCCACTATAGAGGCACATTGGTGCAGCTCTTGATTGTGAATATCGCCATGATTCTCATGGACGCAGCCGTTATAGGAGTTCAGTACTCCGGTCTATTTGACATCCATGTCACCCTGAAAGCCCTGGTCTACAGCATCAAACTCAAGTTGGAATACGCTATTCTGGGCAAGCTGGTTGATATCACCGAGATCGGGGGTAGCAGTACGGATCCTACCGACCTATCGGACTTTGTGGATCTTTCATTCCACAACAATGGAACACCTCAACCCGATATAGATGAGGCCCGATTTGCAGATAACCTAGAGAACGGTACTCGCACCCGTGTGCGAGTTTCCTCGAAAGGGTCGTCCACTAATCCGCTCACACGGACTCTCTCTGCTGCACAAACGCCGAGTCTGACAAATTCGGATATTTGACGATCTCACATATATAATGACCTAAATGTCTCTTGTTCTTGTAAATAGCAATTTGATGCCTATAATGCACAAATAACAATCTACGAGTACCGATCCAGACATGTCTCACCTTAAAACTTTGTAAGAGGGGAAGATTCAGTTTCCCCTCACCCCAGATCCCGCATCGTCGGCATCCGCCGTGAGCTGCAATCCAAGCACCGTACATAAAGCACGCACAAAGCCACCATGATTCTCACGTCCAAACCAAGATAAGAGTGAAGCCAAGCCATCAGACCTCGCAACAATGACAAAAGCTTTGTCCCCCCTGACAGGCTCCCAACTCACGGCCGCCGCCAGCGCAGCCCTAAGCACCCAAGCCTCCGCACAAGACATTCACAAGAAGCGACCCTTCTCCGCCATCCTCTTAGCCCCAGATAACGAAACGATTCTCCTGAGCTCGAACTCCCTCTCCCACGTCCGACACGCAGAAAGTGAACTCGCCCGCAACGCAGCAGACAACTATGACTGGACCTACCTGTCGCGCTGTACACTCGTGTCAACCTGGGAGCCGTGCGCGATGTGCGCGGGGACCATTTACTGGGCCCATATTGGTCGGCTTGTGTATCTTGCTTCGGAGAAGGCGTTGCAGGCGGTCATTGGGGAGGGGAATGAGGAGAATTTGACGTTGGATTTGCCTTGTCGGGTGGTTTTTGAGAAAGGGCAGTTTGGCGTGGAGGTTGTCGGGCCTCTTGTTGAGGAGGGATGGGAGGAGAAGGTTGTTGCGGATAGTAGACGATATTGGGGATAGTCACTGTAGATTAGTGGCTTGCGTGAGAGGCTTAAATTACTCCGTACGAAAGAGTGCCAGACTCAGAAGATGAGCCTTCGGGTGCGGAGGATTTGGGGTGTACTCGTATGCGGAGTGGCCCGTAGGGGTACGGAGTGTCTGGAGCCGGACCGCGGAACAGGGGGAGTTCTTCGCGTGGTTCTAAAATTACCCGTACATGAGGCGTCTCTCTGGCGTCTATGCAAGGTACGAGAGCCCCTGAACGCAATGATCGGAAACATTCCTAGACAGTCGGCTATTAGGATCGAGCATTGGCTTCAGGGTGTCGCGTGAGACGAGTTCCGTGGAAGTCAGAATTTCCGGGAACGAAGAACAAGGACCGGATTCAGGTCGAAGGACGAATTAAATGGCCAGGGAAATGAATCCATGGAGGCGCGATGAAGCGCACGTGGTACCGATACCGATGAAAACGAAACAATACACTACAAAGAATCCGATGAAGCTCTCGATCAAGGTCAGCATTAACGCGAAGGGTGGGAACGGAAATGGAGACACTAAGTCCAATGCGGCAAAGGGGAGGGTCTAGTGTGCACAGCCTCCAGCCACCCCTTTTTCTTTCTGTGGTCCTGCCGGTGGCTGAGAGCGAGAGCGAGAGACCTAAACTTGAGCTTACTTGTAAGCTTGAGCTTGAGCTTGAGCTGGAGTGTTTAAGCTGAGAATCATAACCACCCAGGATTCAAAGATCAATTGCAATATGCATTGAGTTAGCATTGCGTGTCACTATGTCATACTCGTACGAGCACAAGCCACGGACAGAATAAAGGATCGAAAGTTGACGTCAAGGTTAGATTATCAAGCTCCACTGGTGGAGAATGATGATGGAGCGCGTGTGCCAAGAGTCTCGATCCTCGCAAAGTTGGTAGATCGGGTATGGGGCCTTGAATTGAGACCCGATGGAGTCATATGGAGAAAGCTGCAGCTTAAAATAATGTAGCCTTATGGATGGGGCTTTGCCCCTTAGGACTATATACTCGTACTTGAGAATTTGGACCAATTCTGAACCCATGGACATTGTACTTTTAAGAGGTTAGACATGACATTGGCGAATACCTAGGTAGTCTGCTCAGAGGGAAAAAGGGTAGGAAAAAAAAAAAAGAAAAGGGCGAGGGCAAACAGGGAGCTGATTTCCAGGACACGACAGGATGACGTCACCTGTCGATCATACAACAACGCTTTAGGTAAAGTACCCAGGGGCCTTGGATACCTCGATACGGCGTGTACGCTACCCTATGGCTCAAGTACCCCATTGCCGTGTGGTACGTACGTATTAGGCGGGAGGTAGAGACCCCTTAGCTCATCATGGCGCTATGCTCCTAGCCCTTATATTCCGTCATCCCTTCTGTATCCGTTTCCCATTTCTTTTTCCTTCATTCCAGTGATACCCCCCCTTGCTTTGTACTCTTGAGGGAAAAAAAAAAGACATTAATTGCTAATACCCAGTTTGTACTGTTTGTCCTTCTTGCAAACTATCCTCTAACTTTCACTCAGTCCATACATAATACCTGTTGTGACCTTGTCCTTACCACACATTGAATCACCATGTCGAACGCTGTGAACGTTCCCACCGATACGAAGCAAAAGGAGAAGGTATGATGGGATGTAATTGCGCCAATGGTTCCAAAATTGACGAGTTCCCCAGGATATCAACCAGAAGCTCCAATTCTTCGGTATTTTCCATGGTAAGCCAAGCCTTGAAATCACCGCATTGACCACGCTGACTCGTTGCGACAGCTTTCAAGAACAGCAAGCTTCCTTCGGTTCGTCTCGCACTACTGCTGGATCGCGCCGCGCTAACCTGGTCTTTGACCCACAGAACAAACAATGCGACATTGCCCTGAACACTGCCTTGAACTCCAAGGCTCTGAAGTCTCCCCCAAGTGAGCTCTCGGCCGACGGAAAGACCTTGGTGGCCGACCTGCGCAATGTCATCGACGCCGCCAAGAAGATGCTCTTGGTGAAGAATGAGGGTGAACTCATTCAGGACTTCATCTGGCAAGCGCAGAAGATCACCGCTGGTGATGCCAAGCGCCCTGACCTTCCTGTCGACAAGGATGCTGGCAAGCAGGATGCCAGCAAGGCTGCTGAGGGTTTGAAGACTCTGGGCACATTGATGATCACCAACGGAGAGTTCCGCAAGCTCTGTAAGCTCGATTGATTCCTCGTTGCCGACCCGAAGCTCTAACACCATACAGTGAGCGACGCCGCCACCCTTGGAAAGGATATTGCCGCAGATGCCTCACAGAAAGCCGCCAACCAGGTGCGCCCTTCAGAGGAAGATCTTGCGCAGATCGACCAAGCTGCAGAGGACAATGTCTGGCACGAGAAGCCCAACGTCAACAAGGAGGACTTGAAGTCCAAGTTCAAGCGCAACAAGGCTGTATGCAAACCCCTCCATTCTTCCCATCGGGTGGCCACTCACATCATTGCAGGACAAGGAGAGCATTGCCTCTGCCTCTATCGCCGAGAACCAGTCTGCTGTTGACTCCACAACGTCGACAAAGAGCAAAACAAAGGAATATGCGGATAAGACCAAGAACTACCTTAACGACAAGATCCCCAAGGAGCGTCGTGAGCAGACCATTTGGCGATTGAAGAAGATGATCATTGAGATCCAGGGTCACGCCGACTGTAAGCACAATTGAACCGCTCAGCTGCACACAAGACTAACTTTCCCCAGACCAGCAAGCCGTCGAGACTTTGCTTACGCTGGCCGAGCAGTATGCTGGTCACACCAAGGACGTCTCCAAGCAGAGTGGCACCGCTGCCCGCGATGTTATCAAGGGTGATAGTGTGCAAGCCGTGAAGCACAACCTGCGCACCCTTATCGAGCGGTTCGCCAACAACACCTCTCTGGACAGCTTCTTCGAGTCCCTCAACACCATTTACCACGATGCCGAGAAGGACCCCGAGCTGCGCAACTGGTTCACCAACGTTGATAACCTGATCCGCAAGTCTCTCCGGGAGCAGGGCTTCATCATGGAGGAGGAGTGCAACCGTCAGTGGAACGAGCTCTATGACAAGGGCCGCTACCTTCTGCGTGAGCGCTACCGTGGACACTCTGACCGTATTGTCGACGAGGCCAAGTTCCTTGCCGACCAGTTTGAGAAGGATACTCAGAACCAGGCTCTTGCCCTGGCTTTCCAGAAGCTGTTCCAGGATCTTGGTCACGACAGCAATGGCAAGCCTGAGTTCAAGCCCGCGCTCCTGAAGGATCTCCGCGATATCATCCTACCCGGCATCTTCGAGAATGTTCGCTACGTTCCTATCCCCCGCATCGAAGTCTCAGACCCTATGGTTGATGTTGTCGTCGAGAACCTCACCATCGAGAGCGACAACCTCATGCCCAACGTTGTGGAGTTCGGCAGCGACAACTACTTCCGCTGGGGCCGCAAGAAGATTTCCAACAAGCGTGACAACAAGATCATGATCGCCATGTCTGGCATCCAGGCCGACCTCCGTGATGTTAGCTACTACATCAAGAAGAAGGAAGGCTTCCCCGCCATCACCGACCGTGGTGTCATGGACATCTTCCTGGGCGGCGAGGGTCTCAGCGTCAAGATTGCTGCCTCCACTGCTCAGAAGGGTGACAAGGAGCACTTTGTCAAGCTGGACAAGGTCAACGTTTCCATCAAGAACATGGACATCAAGTTGAAGAAGTCCAGCCACAAGCTTCTCTTTAACACCTTCAAGCCCATGCTCTTCCGCGTTGTCCGCCCCGCCCTGCAGAAGGTCGTTGAGGGACAGATTCGTGAGGCGTTCAAGAATGGTGACATCTTCGCCAACGACATCCACACCGAGGCCAAGCGTGCCCAGGAAGCTGCGCGCGAGGATCCCGAGAACGCCCCCACAATCTTCGCCCGTTACTCTGACGCCATCCGCGCCCGCACCCAGGCCAAGGCCAAGCAGGCCGAGAGTGCCGTCAAGCGCGACACCAAGGTTCAGACCGTTATGACTCTTCACGACTCGATCTTCCCCGACATCGAGCTTCCTGGCGGTGTCTCCAGCAAGGCGACCGAGTACGCCGACCTGGCCGCCAAGGGCGACCGCTGGGAGTCCCCTATTTTCAGCCTCGGCAGTGCCTCCGAGTCCACTGACATCCCCTCCGCGGGTAAGATCACCACCAAGCCCCACGGCGCCAGCACCAACGGCGCGGGTGCGGCCGGTGTTGCCGCCGCCGCCGGATCCTCTGGCGACGCCACAGCCGCCGCCGCGGGCGTTAACAGCCCCATCAATGGCGCCCGCGGATTCTCCGACGAGGTCGACAAGGCCTTTGTCAACGGCAAGACCCCTGACTTGGGCGACGCCGTCAAGAATACCAACGGTACTCACGCCACTAACGGCACTAACGGCGCCACTGCTGCCGTTTAAATTGGACCGCGTCCAATTCTTTCTGATGACATTCGTATAACGTCATTTCCTTTTGTCTTTGTCTTCTCAGTATTCGATCCTTTGATGATACCGTTTTGGTCTTTTTTCTGTGACTTTTCGTTATGATTTCCCCTTGTGCACTACGGACATCTTCTTGTACGAGTATCGGTTACGGTAGCCTAATACATAATGCCACCGCTGTTTGCGTTGAATCTTGAACATCTTTAAGCGTACATATCGATTTCGTACTTTTGCCCCGAGACCCAGTGACTACCGCCTCATTTCCAGGCTGAGCAATCAACCAGACGTACACAAAACGCCAACAGCCAACAGTAGCAACAAGTATACAACATCTCGTATTTCTTCATGACTATATTGGCAGTTCACTCGCAGGTTTCATATAGATCCTGCATCAGGAGCAAACTCCCATGAGTTCAACCCCCGCAGGCCATTCAGGCGCGAAGCGTCCAACAATTCGTGACCGAAAATATTACACCAGTTACCTCTTAGCAGGCCTAACCCCGTCATATTGGGGGGCCCTTTCGCAGTGGTTTGCAATTCGTTTCGTTTCATCGAGCTGAATGCGAGTCAACACTGAGCCCTGGACTGGACTGTCAGAGTCTATTGGCTAACCCGGCTGACATTGCCCCTGATTTTTGTTGATATTCTTCGCACCTGCACAGGGCTGCCGTTACTCACAGGTGAGGATTTTCATATGTATACTGTTATAGTAGAAATAACAATCAATAAATATTCTATCCATCACTTACAAGTTTGGGTTACATTCAAATTCAGTCCCTGCAACCAGCTAAAATAAGGTCAAATGTCATTCAATATCGTCTATAAAAGGAGGCCAAAGACCCTCCACTGTACAAGAGGCCAGGGAAGATGCATCTCCACACATTTTGTTATCCGTCTCGCTTTCGTATAAAAATTTTCGTCATAGTCCAAACCATACCCTTACATCTGATCAAAGTACTTCTGCCACCCCAATTCGCGCATCTTGGTACCCTTCAACTCCATGTTCTCGGCACGCGCAGCCTCGGCGTATGCCTCAACCTTGCGCTGAATAGAGGGGTCGAAAGAGCCCAGCACGCGGGCAGCAAGGAGGGCAGCGTTGATGCTGTTGTTGATACCGACTGTTGCGACGGGGACACCTATTTCGAGTTAGAATTTCTGCCATGCTAGATATAGAGGGTTGATGGAACGTACCACGAGGCATCTGCACGATGCTGTACAGGCTGTCGACACCATCGAGGACGCTGCCCTTCACAGGAACGCCGATGACGGGGAGCGCAGTGTGCGCAGCTGCCATACCAGGGAGATGAGCAGCACCACCAGCGGCAGCAATGATGACCTTGATTCCGCGCGACGCAGCCTTGGCCGCATACTCGGCCATGTAGTCGGGTGTGCGGTGAGCGGAGGTGATTTCGACCTCAGGCTCAAGGCCGAAGTAGTCGCGCAAGAGCTTGAGACCTGGGACCAAAGTCTTCAGGTCACTGTCAGAGCCCATAACGACACCGATGGAGGGGGCGGGCTTGGAGGGACCGGATGGTGCGGCCTTAGTCTTGATATCGGAGCGCTGGGCGCGCATGTTGTCAACGACATCGATCAGAGGCTGGATCAGGGTCTCGGCCTCGTGCATGGTGGCTGCAGTGACGGTGACGTGGCCCATCTTGCGGCCGGGTTTGGCATCACCCTTGCTGTAGAGGTGGATGGTGGCGTTGGGGATGGAGAGGGCGGCCTCGGTGGCCTTCAGGTGAGAGTCGGGGGTTGCACCGCCGATGATGTTAAGCATGATCGAAGGCTGGAGGAGCTCGAGACTCTTGGGGGGAATGGGAAGGTCGAGAATGGCACGGATGTGGCTGTCGAATTGGGACAGAGCACAGCCCTCCATGGTCCAGTGGCCGGAGTTGTGGATTCGGCTTGCGAGCTCGCAGAGCATCAGGCTGTTGTCCTCAAGAAGGAACATCTCGACACCGAAAGCACCCTTGCCCTCGAATGCAGAGACAGCTTTCCGGGCGAGGGCTTGCGCCTTCTGATTGATGGCGTCAGGGACGTTGCGGGCTGGAGCGTACACCGTCTTGCAAATGGAGTCCTCTTGGACTGTCTCGACGGTGGGGTAGGAGAGAACATCATCCTTTGTCTTAATGACCATGACGGCGAGTTCCTAATCAAAATCACATTAGAGAATAACGGAGTCGATATCGAGCGTAGGGAACTAACCATCTTGAAGTAGGCCCATTTCTCGGCATAGAGAGGTCGGTCCTTAAGAGCTTCAAGAGCCTCGGGAATGTCTGCTTCGGAGTTGACACGGAAGTTTCCTTGTATACCATAAGTACCGCAATATAGACCACCAAGTGTATGCATGACTCACCACGTCCGTCGTATGCCATAGTTTTCGACTTCAGCATCATCGGGTAGCCCAACTGCTCGCCAATCTGTGCCAATTCCTGGGGTGTGTTGTTTTGCAATTCACGGTGGTCGGCCATAGGAATGCCATATTTGCGGAGGTGTTCCTTCTGGTTGAACTTGTTCTGGATTGTCCGGATAGCCTGCCAACTGGGCTCCACCCGCACCTTCGAGGCAACCTCTTCGAGAGCGTAAGTGTCGACGTGCTCAATTTCGGCGGTAATAACATCGCAAGACTCGGCCAGCTTGCGCACAGACTCACGCTCCTTGAAGGAACCGGTGACATGACCGTCGTGGGCACTGATTTGCTTGGCGGGAGAGTTCTCGACGTCTAGGACATTGGCTTGAATGTTCAATCGGTTGGCGGACTCGACGAGCATACGGCCCAACTGGCCACCACCGAGGATTCCAACCTTGGGTGAGTTCCACATAATGTCGAATCGATGTGATATATGACTGAATTGCTCAGGATATGTACAGCGAGAGATCGACGGTGCCCCTCAGCTCCGAAAATTCGCGGAGAGTCACGTGCTCCTATCGATAAGCTCGGGCCAATCACCGTTGTCACCGCCACAGTACCTTGTCGCAGCTTCGACTTCGTCTCTCATGCACAGCTGACTGGACAATGTCTCTGGGTGAGTAGACCATCACAGTCGCAGGATGCGAGTCACCACTACTTTTCTTTGCTAACCTCTGGATCCCAGACGAGGAAGCTCTCCAAACAGCCGCCAATGGCGGCTCCATTGACTTGTATGTGCAGCATCTGGAGACGTGATCCCTATCAGACTGACGCAACGATACAGAGCGAGATGGAACGGCATGGCTGTATCGATGATCGAGAGACTCGAACATGTGCGCAACAAACCTCTGACCCTTGCGATCAAACCACCTGACCAATGATTTCAGATCGTGTACAATGTGTTCCCCATGCCTCAAGTGCGCCCCAGGACCTTAGGGGTCCAGTCTTTCCCCAACCCTTCCGAAGAAAACAACGTCCCACCCGAAAGCAGTAACAAGGAGAATGCTGCGCCCGCAGACCTCGAGACCTCACCCCAAGGTGCGCAACCTGGTTCTCCATCGGCTGAGCGCGTACCAGACTCCCAGCCCCAACCGTCCAACGAAAGCACAGAGAGCCTCCCACCTCCACTGGCTCTACTATTGAACGCAATCCGCTCATCCATTCACTCGTACTTCACGGACAAGCCCCCACACACCATACAGAGACTTGCAGAGCTCGTCCTGTACCCCACAAAGCACTATAAGACATTACCTGCGTATCTACGCGCCGTCGATCGTGTAACCTCAGTCACAAGCTCCGCAGACATTTTTCCATTCCAAACTCCAGCTGCAGACGAGGCCCAGTCGAATGGGCTCGTGCATCCCGGGAAGGGCAGCGGCGTCTACGTGGCTCCAGACTACCTTCAAGGCCTGGGGAGTGATGAATCTCTGGGCGGTGCACTACTTACTCCAATTCCATGGTTGAGTAACAGTTCGTTTGCTGATGAGGATGTCGATGTGAATGGGGATGCGAACGTACTAAGCGAGGGTACGTTAAACCACTGCCCTATCTCTGGTCTGACTTTTGCTAATACCTGTTTCTAGCCGCCGAGGAACCACTTTCTGAACCTTTAGAGGGACAGATTGATGCAGCGGCCACCATACTCCCTGCCACTGAAGATAAGACTCCTACTGCTTCACCAGAGCCATCTGACGAGGTGCCTCATGCTCGTGGTCCAATTCTTCTCGGCGTCGAAGACATGGGTTTGCAGGACGGCAAGGGTGTAGAAGTGAGCCTTGGCACGGAAGGTGATCCTGCTGTCTCTGATGCCCCCGCTGCGGCTGCAGAAAACCCTTCATCGGAGGCACTTGCTAAGACTGAGTCGAACGTCGACAATGACGGTGATATTGTTCTCGGAGACCCCAAATCGAATGAGGAAGTAAAGGAGGAAAGCTCAGCTACGAGTTCCCAACTAGAGACTGCCGAATCCGAAGTAACGGGCGAATCCTCTCAAGCGCCGGACGCGAAGAAGGAAACATAAGTGATAACTTAATTGCTTGATCTGAGAATTCCTTTTTGTGATTTCAAGTTGGTTCTATCCTGGATTCTAGCATCATGAATGACGACATACAAGATTATTATTTTTTCGATTGTCTGTGAGCAGTTGGTTCGGTTGCCGAATTTGAGAAGGGCCATAGACATTGAATTCAAGGCTCTACCTGTTAGATTGGAGGCTCCCAAATCTCCCTCGCTATCTCAAGTTACTTGGTAAGTGTGCCCTACACAGAGGAACAGGCTACGTAGAGTTATCCGGATCAAATCTTCTGACTCGATGGGAAAATGACATTTCTCTTCTCTAGATACAATATAGTACAAATCATACAGTCGAATACAAACGAGCCCTTAGTCCATCACTAAGACTTCAGAAGCATGCATCACATATCTGGATTGCCTCGCTTTGCTGCCTCATTGAACATTTGCACCAAGCGAAACGCGGCATCCTCACCCCAGAACATACCCTCGTCTTCAATGGAGCGTAGGACAGACTCACGAGCTCGAGGAAGCATCTCGGCTTCATATGCAACGACAGCCCGCCCGAGGGCCGCCTGTCCAGTCTCATCGGATTCAAGCGCGGCCTTCTCCCCATGAAGCTCCTTGGTGATGCTCTCAAATAGAACCAAAGCATCATACATGGCGTGATTGACGCCCTCGCCATTTGGGATCGAGATATGAGCAGCATCGCCCAGTAATGTGACACCTGGAGCAGACACCCATCGACCTGAATCATGGCTCTCACTCCCAGTCACAGGCAGGAAAAAGTCTGGGTTCATGCGATAAAGAGGCCAAGCGCGCCATGGCCCCTCGGCGGCCTCAACGAAGGCCCGTAGTTCTGGCTTCCAATTGTCGAAATGTCCACCTGGTGCAAGCATTGCAGCACGCGCTTTGCCCATATCCGTCACATCAACTTCTCCACCGGGTCGTGCAATGTCTTCTGGCGCAACAAGGCCCATGTATACACGATATGACCGATCAGCCATTTGTTGCACGACGAGGGTCTGCTTAGCGCCGGTGGCCATAGAATTACCGGCGCCTACCATTTCAAAGGCTGCGTTGTACTTAGGATTGTCGAGGGAGAGGCGTCCTTCGATAAAGATCTTGCCTGAATACTGCGGCTTGGCCGGTGTGATCTGAAACTTGTTAACGAACCGTCCACCACATGTATATACAAAGTCAATATTAAGAGCTCACAATTTGACGCAGTTTGCTCCATGCCCCATCAGCACCAACTATAAGACCGAATCCACTTTCAGTCGTGTCATCTGTAAAGCGCAAGACCCAATTTGAGGCACTCGATGGCTTCTTGGTGTCGTTCTCGACAGAGCAAAGGGTCTTGCCCCAACGAATACAACGCGCTGGGATCGAGTCAAGCAGCATCTGTCTCAATTGCAACCGGTCGATCTCCGGGGCATCGCGGGTCTCCCCAAAAGTGGTGCGGTGGTTGCCTTGAGAGTCCTGGACGGTCATTGTCATTGCATCGCGGCGGGCTAGGGTCTCAAACTCCGCCGATAGACCCGCTCGACGCAGGGCTTCCTGACCTGTTTCAAGATGCAGATCTAAGGTGCCGCCCTGGAAACGTGATGTTGGCTTTGACGATGCTTCTCGCTCAAACACGACGTAGTCGATGCCGGCTGTTTCGAGCAGACGTGCAAATGTTAGCCCGCATGGGCCCCCGCCGACGATGGCGATGGGATCAAGTTTTGAGTGGGACATTTAGGAAATGAGAGTGTAGGGGTTTGTTTCTTTGGATTGGTCAAGTGGAAACAAGCCTATTACCCAGGCACAGAAAGGCCGGGGACACTGTTCTTATAGTTCGCATCAGATCGAAGACAAGGCTCCTCGCTTACAAGCTTTGGTAGACTAATAGAATCCAAAACCCGAGGGCTAAATTGGGGTATTTATTCGGTTCCGAGGGCGAAATATCTACCAATGTTTGGGTTATAACAGGGGGGAGAATTTCTGTATGTTTTTTGCTCGGTCCCGAAGGCGTCTCGGTCCCGAGCGACAATGAAAGATCAGTAAAATGGTGGCAAATTGTCCAGGTAGAAGATTTAGAATCTGCTAGATATTGAACTGGCTCGAAGAAGCCTTGTTCTGCCTAGATGTATTCGGTTATCAATATGTAAATGTGCTGCTCAACTTAGAAGTGGATAAATGCATGTATGTATGGATTTCATTAACACAGGTATCGAGCATCTAAAAACAGACCGAAGCATAAAACCGAGACATCATATGTGAAAGTTGAACCTCCGGAGGTTCTCAAACGTAAAAACAAAGTCATCAAATATAAGATAGAAACTTGGAATTCAGACAGGCGGTTCAACCGTCTGCAACGGAACATAGCCCTCGTCTCCTCCAACGGCTCGCGGCTTTCCAGTAACAAGAGACCAAAGTGAAGAGCCAATGCCACCGATCCGGCGCCGCAAAGAGCGCGGATTGTCCGAAAAGATGGTCGCAGGAGTCCACCAGCTCACCTGGCGAGAATGTTTGCGCCGAATGTTAGCCGCAGAGATCACACCAGAGCGCAGCTCTTTTTCAAGGCGTTCAGTCTGCATCCAGGATGGGCGGCGCCAGAGCTTGAGAAGTAGACTGCTGACGACGACCGAGACACTTGACAAGGCCATGGCAGCACCTGCTGCCATGGGAGGTAGCATGAAGCCAGTGAAAGGGAGGAATAGACCCATGGCGAATGGCAGGCCGATGATGTTGTATAGACAAGCCCAGATTAAGTTCAACTTGATACGGGTGAAGACAGAGCGAGAGAGTGATAAACTGGCTGGCACGGAGAGGAGGTCATCCGGACGCATGAGTACAATATCGGCTGCCTCAACTGCGACGTCGGTTCCAGATGCCAGCGCAATGCCAACCGAGGCTGTCGCCAGTGCTGGGGAGTCGTTAATACCGTCGCCGACCATAGCAACACGCTCGCCTCCTGCTTGGAGGGAGGAGACAATTTCGCGTTTTTCAGATGGTAAAACGGAGGCGCGGATTGAAGCTTTAGGGATTCCCACGGCTGTGGCGATCGCTGTCGCTGTTGAAAGCGTGTCGCCTGTTACCATTGAGGTTGAGATACCCATGCGATGTAGGGCTGCCACGGCTGCTCTTGCTGTGTCCTTTACTGTGTCGCGGAGGGATATGGTACCGGCATAGCGATTGTCGATGGCAACGTGAATGCGTGTGATACCAGAACCGATGCCAACAGGCTTCGGAGTATTGGTATCCCGGTCTTCGGCGACCGCAGATCCAGACGCCAAAGAGTCCGGTTCCGCATCTGCAGGTACAGAGACATCCTTTGATCGGAGGAAATCAGCGTTTCCAAGGAGGACTTGGTGCTGAATGCGCTCCCCAGTAGAGGTTGGTTCGACGATGGCGAAAATGCCCTTGCCGACACAATTATCAAAGTCACCCATGATGCCGGGCAATCCGTCCTCTCCAGGGTGTCCCGACTCAGTCATCGCCGCAGAGAGAATCGCCTTGCCAATTGGGTGTTCACTGCCGGTCTCTGCGAGACCTACAATGAGCCACCAGAGTTGGCGGCGCCAGTCATTCATTGTCCATTGGGGCTCAATGCGAGTGTGGGCAACGCTCATCTTGCCAGTCGTCAGAGTTCCAGTCTTGTCAAAGACAACGTGGGTAACCTTGGTGGCGGCTTCCAGGACGGCGCCTCCTTTGACAAGAATACCTTGCTCTGCGCCGACTCCAGTGCCAACCATGACTGCGGTTGGAGTACTGAGTCCGAGGGCGCAGGGACATGCAAATACGATGACTGAAATACATAGTTTCAGACAGACCATAACCCGGCCACCACTGTCCGGGACCTCGAAGATCATCGGTGGGTGAGGCAGTATGTGACTGAGGAACATCCAGCCAAAGAACGTGATCAATCCAAGACTGATGATGGCGGGAACAAAATAGCCAGCAACGATATCAGCCATACGCTGAATAGGGGCACGGCTGGTTTGTGCATCTTGAACCAGCTTGACAATCTGACTCAATTGAGTATCCTTGCCAGCACGGGTGACTTTGAAGTCGATTGAATTTGTGCCGTTCACTGTACCAGCAACGACCTGGCTTCCTTTCGTCTTGTGGATTGGGAGGGCTTCTCCGCTAATCATGCTCTCGTCGACATAACTTTCGCCGCGGATCACCAGACCATCGGCAGATACTTTATCTCCAGGGAGGAGAATGACAATATCGCCAACTTGAATGAGCTCGGTGGGGATGCATTTGTGGCCCACAGTCATGTCTTCCGTCAAAGCCGGTTGTTGGTACGTGCCAGGCGTGGGCTTAGTGGCCCAGCGCTCTGCAAGCTTTTCTGCTGCAATGGGATCTTCATAGATCGTGGTCATAGATGGAGTCAGTGACATGAGACGAGACAAGGCAGCAGATGTCTGACCCTTGGCTCTGTTCTCCAGCCAACGCCCTAAGGTGACGAATGTGATCAGCATAGTGCTGGTATCGAACACTGTACTGGGACGCATGTGCTTCATGCTGCAGAGTGCCATCAGCATGGTGAAACAGCTGTAGAAGAAGGCGGCCGACGTTCCCAGTATCACAAGCACGTCCATAGTTGGGGAACGATGCTTCAATGACTTGAAGCTGGAAACGTAAAAGCGTCTGCCGATCCCAAACTGTACTGGGATCGTCAGACAGAGACATATCACATCGCCAAGGTAGAGGCCGGGGATCAGCTCGAAATTGCCGAAGTCGAGGCTGGGTAAGTACATTGGGAGTATCATGCTGATAAAGAAAACAGGGACTGCAAAGGCGACAGCAGTAATGAATGATCTTTTCCAGTCTTGGATTTCTTTGGTTTTTGACAAGGATTCCAGCTGTGCATTGGTGTCATCAGAGTCAACCAGCAAGGCATTGTAGCCAGCGGCTTCGATCACGTCCACCACAGACCGAATACCGATGATAGCCGAATCAAATGCAACCAGCAACTGCGACGTCGCCATCTTGATGGATGCCGAGTGAATGCCAGGTTGCTGTGCAAGTTTGTCTTCCAATGCAATTGCAGAAGCACTGTCCCGCAGGCCATGCAAACTCAAGTTCACTTGTTGCGTCTTCTTTGATAAGGGAACCTGCGCCTCTGATGACACAACCGAGGCATCAAATCCGGCATCTTCGATAAGATCTGGGATTTTTTCGGCGGAGATTATTGTTGAGTCATGAACAACGACCGCGCGCTCGGCCAACAGGCTGATGTTGAATTGGATCACCCCGTCCACGGTATTCAGGGCACCTTCGACACTGGATGTACACGCGCCGCAGGTCATGCCTCCAATAGCCACAGTCGTGACTAAAATCCCAGACTTCTCGTCCGACTCGGCCGATGTTGATGCTTGGGGCCCGGCCACGGATGTATCCAATACTCGGGCCCCAAATCCTCGATCCTCGATGATCTCTGCAATCTGCTCCGCTGTGATGTGCTGGGTGTCATGTTCCACGACCGCGCGCTCAGAAAGGAGTGATACATCCACCGACTTTACACCAGTGACATCTTTCAGTCCACTTTCCACTGCAGATGTGCATGCACCACATGTCATACCTTCAACCGCCAGTTTGGTAACCGAGATTTGCTTAGCATGAGTGACATCGGGGTTCGTTTTCTCGTCGGTCGACAGTACAGCCGCATCGAAGCCGCAGTCTTCGATCATCTCTGCGATTTTTGCTGGCGGTAATACAGAGGGATCATGTTGCACGGCAGCCCTGCCCATAATGAGACTAACGGAGACATCCTGGGCACCTTCTACCCCCTTAAATGCGCCTTCGACTGCAGAGGTACATGCGCCGCAGGTCATACCGTCAATCTTGATGGTTGTGATAGCCATTGCGGATCGACCGGTCCCGCTGACAGGGCTGAGCGACATCCTGACAGTGCAGCGCGAGGGCGAACGCGACTTTCAAAAACAGCGGACTATCGCATAGAGAGTGCTTTTCTGTGTTTTTGATCGACCAACCGTCGCGATGGGAGGGTGTGATAGCGTGATGAGGAACGGAGGCTTACGGATGGCGTAAGGCACCGATCATTCCCGGATCAAGTCAACAAAGAGGAACTATCAAAGGTTAAAGAAGAAAGAGTTCGCAGGGTCAAGTTAAATAAATGAACCTAGAAACTTTGCGCCCGAGGCGAGAAATGAAGGACGAGAAAAGGGCGGGCTTAATTACGCATGGGGGGGTCCCTGTGGATCTCTCCGCGCCGCGGTGTGGAATGCATATAGACCAGCTGATTACGAGTAGATGGCCGACTTTTCAATCGACTCAGCAGATACAGCGAATCAAATGTGCATTTCAGTCAAAAAGGTTGATTTGCAGTGTCATTCTGATCTGAAACAGACTAATCATGTTGACAGATGTCGTGGTTTCAGAAGATTTACAGAGATCAACCTTGTACCTGAGTACGTCAGCTGATTTGCGAGCCACCAAAGTCTCCTGTACACGATGATTTTCTCGGAGTAGAGCTGCAAGTAGTAGGTCAGCCTGGCTTTCAAATGAGATACATTAAATCAATTCGAAATTATTATTAATAATAATGTATGAGTATTGCCAGAATTAAAGTGAATCAGTACTACGAAGACAAACTAGTGACCTTGGCGCATCAGATAAAGCATCCGTGAATGTTTGCATCAAGTGCAAACATTCAATGTACAACCACCCTAAGCTGTCGAGCTCCTCTTCCCCACATCGTCTTCATACATATCAACATGGACCAGACTCATACACGGGCCATCGAGGCCCTTCAACCATTCATCCACCTGGCCCAATCCAACAGTGCCAGCTCTCCTAGATTCATCGCCAATCTTATCACAAATGTCACCTCCAGCCCGCAAACCTATGTCTTCGCGGAGTTACTCGAGGTGCCCGCCGTTCAGGCACTACGGTCACCAGAGAATTCACAAGAGTTCGGAGGATACCTGTTGCTGCTAGAAATATTTGCATATGGCACCTGGTCAGAATATCAAGGTAAGATCTTGGACCCAGACCGAAAGACGACGACAGCCTTCCCACCAGAACAATGCTTGAGAGCACCGACCGAACATCGAACCCCAGAAGCTAATGGAATGGGGATTACACTGCAGCGACCCCAGGTCTCCCCAACTTGAGCCCCGAACAAACCCTCAAACTCCGCCTCCTCTCCCTCCTAACTCTTTCCACGAAAATCAAACCCCTCACCTACTCCACCCTGATGGACGCCCTCACCATCCCCACAAAAGCCGAGCTCGAATCACTGGTGACGACCGCCATCTACTCATCCTTGATCAAAGCTCGCCTCTCGCCCTCCTCCAATCCACCCTCCGTGAACGTCACAGCCGTCGCCCCACTACGTGACGTGTTGCCAGAATCCATTCCCTTGATGATCGCTTCTTTGAAGGAGTGGGATTCGCGTTGCAGTGAGGTTGTGGCGGATCTCGAGGCGGAGATTGCGCGCATCAAGAGCAATGCTGCTGACCGTGCCGTGAAAAAGCAGGCCAGGCAAGGTGCTCTAGAGGAAGCTCTTAAGAAGCGACAAAATGGTGGCCCATGGAGGAGGAACAAGCGGGGTGCTGGTCGCCTTGGGGCCGGAGCTGGTGGGAGTAAGAGGGATGCCGGGAATATTGAGGAGGATGATGGCTTCTTCGAGACTGGGGATGGCGAAGGTGGCTCCCGCATGGATATCGATGAGGAATACGGGGCTCGTGGAAGTAATCGGCAGCCGAAGCGTGTGTTGGGACGCAAGTCCTGAACCGAGATCTGTCGCATGGCTTTCTTCGGTTTTACGTCTTAGAACCATCTTGCTCTGCAGAACTTAGCGGCCTATATTGGGGTGATTTTTATGACATGAAATGATTTTATCACGATTCTGGCTGGTACGCAAGGAGTTTTCTTTCTTTTTTCTTCTCTTTTTTTTTTCAATGGGAGAGCAACAATAAGTTTTCATTCGTAAGGCCGAAATGGCGACGCTCATCAGATAGACAGTACATACAATACAAGGTCTGAAAGTCAATAGGGGTATTGTTAGAATAGAAGAAATCACAGCAAGACAACAGACGCAATAAATATGGACAAGACAAAGTAAAGGAAAAGGAAAAGGTGGGGCCGCTGAGAAGCGAGTAGACAGAAGAGGTCGATTCTGTATTGGAGCGGCTCCAATGGTGAGAACCGGGCGACAGGGTGCGACACTGGCTCTTCTGTGCCAGAGCTTGTCAGACAGAGTGGGCGGAGCGAGTGGTTTTCGATATTAGATTAGTTGGAAAGGCTGTATTTGGCGCAACGCTCACAACATGGTACCAGGGACGAAAATGAACAAAATGCTCAAGGCCGCGGCTGTCACGAAGGCAATCATCGCGGTGACAAGGGCACGTTTGTTCAAGAGTTTCCGAACATAGGGTTCACGAATCGGGGCCCAGTTCATAAATGTGTATTCACTGTAGCCCAAGAACGCCATGATCGGGTCAATCTTATAGTGGTAGGAGATGATGAAATAAGACGCAACGGCGAATGGGAGAATGATCTGGATGCAAGTTAGCAACGCGGCATAGTAACAATGACAGACAAAAAAGCTTACCCAGCAGCGAATGTTACGAGGCTTGTTGCGTAGCACGACATAGAAAGCCCCCCAGAAGCCACCGCCGAAGCTGATGAGAGCAAAGGCGAGGCGCAAGATAGTACTGAGGGGGACGATATTCCCCAAAGCCTTTGCCTGCAAAAATCCGGGGAAAGCATCACGCTCCATGGCCTGGAACACGTAGTCCTTAGCGGGGTCAAAAACCTCAGGGTCGTCTCGGCCGTCGTCTTCGACTAAGTTGATAATTGAGGAGACCATAGGTTCTGGAAGCATGATTTCTCGTTCGGAGCCGGGAAGTAGATATGTGTACAGGATCTTCTCAGCGCTGGCGCGAATGTCATTACGGTCCACAGTGTGACCAGGGGAGTTGGAGTCGTTGGTCCGTGAATCCGGTGTATGACGGCCTTCTTCATTGGAAGGTATCCGGTGCGCGGACTCTTGAGACGATCCCAGACTATTTTGACGGGATGGTGATGAAGTGGCACCCTCGGAGCGGAGGAACGCCGACAAACGTTGATCGGCATCTCCACCCTTCTCATTCTCTTGGAATCCATGTCGCAGGCGAGAAGGCCCGGCCTCCTCCAGTGGAATATCGCCCAGGTTCTCGAGATTGTCTAGCATGGCAGATGATTGTTTGCTGTCGGCTCGTTCAATATCGGGAGTAGCAACTAAGACAGAACGGCGGAGTTCTCGGACATAGTGTCGACACAGTAGCATGTGTTGGGATACATCAAGCCTACACCGCTGGTTAACGGGGTTTAGTGAACACAGAGCCAAGGTAGGGTCTCACCAGAAGTCCAGGTAATCCACCGAGCGCTGTTGATCCCGCATGTAAATGTAGAATGAAAAAAGGTCGACCGGGGCGAGGGTTCGACGGCTGAGAACCTCAAAGAGAGTAGGCAGACGGTTGCGCGACTCCGCGTCGGAGATGTCGTGGTGAGACATGTTGGCAGTGAGCTGATGGTAAACAACGGTGAAATGACCAGCACCGAAATTTCAAACGAAGGAGGGGCGCAGATGGGGCGCCGAGAGAGCAAATTCGCGTTGACGAATAATTCTTGACGGGTTAAGCAAGTGCGAGCAAAATCCAGGCGATTGAAGAAGAAGAAGAATTGATGAATTGGGAGCGAAAGGAGGGGTTTGGAACGAGAAATCCACGTCGCGCGGTACGCAGCGGATGAGAGTCCCCCTTAAAGTGCGTTAGACAAGCATAAACGAGGTCGACAATTGCTCAGCAACAGCAACCACTCGAAAACAAGTGCAGCAACGAAACGAAAGACCGATGTAAGGGTGAAGCAAATGAGGTTATTCCAGCCATCCACATTCTCTTTGAAACAACGCAACAATGATGATCCGGGATGTGCTCGTCAGGGGGAAATTAAGGAAAACATTTAGGTTATTACATCGTGCACTCTGTACATCCGTTTAATATGCTTATTTTCATTGTATACTCTCTTTACAAGGGCCAGTCCTACAGATAGAGTCCTGAACTCCTCATCGCCTTGTGAATTCCTGTACATATTCTATCCTCATGCAACTGTCACAATAAACATCGACCCTAACATGGCATCCCCACAATTTCTACCCCAAGTCTAAGTATAGATTCGGGATATATGGATCACATTGATCTACCGGTATATTCCTGACTCGACATATCTCATATCAAAAAATAATATCAAAAGGTGGGAACAAATGTCACTTCAAAATTCAATGCAGACCTTTCCAACATGCTGGCCACTCGTGAGGTAAGAATAGGCCTCAACAACCTGATCGCGAGTGAACTGGAATGTTTTCTCAACCGGCAGTTCGAGATCCTTTTCGCCTATAAAGAGAACAGCCTCTTCCAACTGCTGCTTCGAGCCAATTATGATACCACGCACAATCGCGGCCTTACCCAAAGCAAGAAGCGAAACATCGGGCATCTCATCCTGTGAAGCTGTCGCCAGGAAACCAATGACAGAGATGACTCCTCCATAAGCAATGGCCTCCAACGACTGCTTCATGGTCCCAGAGCCGCCATTTTCAAGGATATAATCCACACCTTGTCCCTCGGTGATCTTCTGGGCCTCGGCAGCCCAGTCTGGGGTCGTCTTGTAGTTGATGGTGTAGTCAACGCCATATTTTTCCTTGACATATCGCAACTTCTCATCCGACGAAGACGTGATAATTGTCTTAGCACCGGCAGCCTTGGCCAGAATCAGACCAGTGATGGACACACCACCAGTGCCTAATTCGATCAAATGTTAGAGGCTTCCATACTCTAGAGCTGCCAGAAGATGTTCAAGAGGACTTACCTTGGAACAGGACACTTTGGCCTGGCTTGATTGGAGAAACTCCATACAAAGAGTTCCAGGCTGTGACACCAGTGCAGACCACACTAGCCCACTGGGCATAGCTCAGGGCGGAATGCTTCGGGACCTTGACGACAGTCTGCGCGGGGACAGAGATGTATTCTCTCAAAACACCATCAATTGGGCCACCAAGTCCATTTTCCCAGTTCTTGATCGGGCCATATTGTGTGGCTTGATCGAAAGAGACAACAACCTTGTCGCCTGCACTGAAGCCTGTGACGCCTTCGCCGACAGAGACAATATCACCCGCTGCATCGGACCCAGGGACAACTTGGTCCTTGACCTTGAATGGATATTTGCTAGTAGAGATAGCAATATCACGGAAGTTTAAGGCAACGCCTCGCACTTTGATGAGGACCTCATGCTTGCCAGCTGTGGGACGGGGCTCTTGGAACGCAGTCAACTGCTCCCAGGAGTTGCGGCCAGTAAGACGGAGGGCGGTTTGAGTAGACATTTCGATACAGTAGAAAGATGTCGATTGATACTCTTGCAATTGACTTGATCTTTGTTCGAGGGAAGGATATTTATGCAATATTTATAATTGTCAGTATTTTCGACCCCGATGGTGCTTTTCAACCCCAACCGGGATCCATGTAGGTATGGAGCACGCGAAAGTATCATTCCCCATACGCATAATTATGAGGCAATGCTTTATAATCAATTCTGATAATTTCTCCAAGTCTATGGATCTACAGTATATCATACAGATTGTGTCGGTGCCAAGCATGACGTTTTGCCCTATTCATAGTTATGGCCCGTGGCCGTATCTTTTATGTCACACGGAGTCATTGAAGAATACACGATTTCTCTCCAGAGTCTTGACACGTCACTTACACTTGAACTCATCTTGGGCTAAGAGAAAGCCGAGGTCTAGAAATTCTTCAACAGTCTCAGAGACCGTTCATGAAATGGAATTTTTTTTTGTATGAAAGGAACTTTAAAATAGGCAATTTGACAATTCGATCCAACTTTAGAACTTCCAGAGCTTTGGAATTACCAGGTGTCTGAATGATTCCACACATATACTATAATACAGGATGCTCGACCTCCAGTGTATCAGAAATTACCGACAGACAGATTCCAACTCGACGAACAATGTCAAATATGTGTGTTCCACTAGATATTTCAGCCCAAAGCCGAGCGATCGATATC
Source organism: Penicillium salamii (assembly GCA_911197225.1). Classification (NCBI taxonomy): domain Eukaryota; kingdom Fungi; phylum Ascomycota; class Eurotiomycetes; order Eurotiales; family Aspergillaceae; genus Penicillium; species Penicillium salamii. The sequence continues at coordinate 131,028 of CAJVOY010000079.1, read as the reverse complement.
GCAAGACGACGTATGTTTGCCGCTGTCTCTTCTTGATAATGGATACTTCCCTGTAAATGGGTTTCTCTGACGAGGCCCTTTGCCATAGTGAGTAGTTTGATTTCATCCCCGCGCAAAGTAGCGATGCCGTTGGCCTGAACAGCCTCTGCGATGTTTTGCACCCACAAGGTAAGAAGCAATGCGCATTCGAGGTGACTTATAGAATGTTGGATGCCCCAATGCATTACTTGGGTACAGGCCACGTTCTGAATCCCGACCCTCACAGGAATGCTAAGGGCATGTATGCATTGAAGGATTGTCCGATCCAATGGTGCATTTCGGGTAATAGATATATCTCTGAAGCTGGCAATGATTTCCTTTGTTTTTGAAATATCACTGTTGACAAAATTATGGAACAGCCGCGTCCTGATGTTCAGTCGTATGTAGGCTAGACGCAACAACGCTGTTGCGTTGAATCCAATGGGGCCCTTGGGTGAATTTGGGTCAAGAGTCGACTCCCATGTGGTCTCCCAGGAGTTTTGCCACAACTGAAGGGCTCTCTCGAAGGATTTAAGAAGTTCAGGTGGAGCAGGTGAATTCTCTGGACGAACCTGGATTTCAAAATATATGTTCTGAATGATCGCGTGGATCAAGACATAGTTTGAAAAAGCTGATACACCCCATTCATCACATATGCTCTGGCCAACGAACAATTGATTCAACGTTTGGACAAATGGACGCTCCCTCAGAGCGGAAACCTCTCGATGGTGCTGCCATGCGACTGATGAATTGGCACCCCACTCAGCCTCACAGGATGGGAGACATAGGGCAACTTGTTGATTCAAGACCATGGGCGGGGTATTGGATATGATGCTGTTCAAGTTGAGAATAATGTATGCTACGAGCAATGTGCGCCGTAGTTGCTCGTGAGCGACCCAAGCTACCCATCCAAGATTCATATTGCTGACATCGTCTGGTAAACCAATTCCTAGCTGGCGTACCAATTCGGCGAGCTGACCGCTCATAGCCAGACTATCCTGAAGGAGTGATTTATCTCCCCACGTGCCCACGGCTGTGAGGATTATCAATGCCTGTGCTCTTTCAAGCCGAGCTTGTGAGCCTTCCTCTTCGACTGACGAGGAATCCGGCCGAGGGGTCTCTGTTGTATGCGACAGGATTGGAGATGAGGATGTCAACGGACTAAGTGTGCTGTCTTTCCCCACGTATCTCGGAGCTCGGGATGTCAATTGATTAATCAGTTCAGTGCGTCGAGATTTTAGATCGGACTCAATCAGAGACCGCGTTGCGCCATACAAGCGATAGCCTTCGACATGCTCGAAGCAGTAAAAGGCACCAAGTGCAGCCATGGAAAGAAGAAGCTCGATTCCGATATTCTCTGGTCTGAATGATGCCACATGAAGAAACGGTAGATGGTCATGGAATTTGCGGAAATATCCTTCCAGATAGCGCACCAAAGCACCTTTTGATGGAAATGCTGTGTCAAGTAATGTCGGCTTAGAGGTCGCGATTTTGTCCACGATTGCTTTGTAATTAGAGGGTGATACAGCCCATGGACAATTGGCAACGTCCGATCTTGTGTCCATGTTACTGATATCAAGTTGATCACCCATAGATGGGAAGCGTGGGGGATGCTTCAAATTCATGTTGTCATGCAGAGAATTGTGAAGGAGAGAGCTCTGATTCTGAGCCAGGGTGTGATCTTGAGGACCTGGAACGGGACCCGACGCAGCAAATGCATTTGTATCCAGCTCCTTTTGGGCTGGGGCTTGCTGGAACAGATCGCTGAGAGAGATATCTGTATCGAGGAATTGAGAAGGTATGAAATCAGGAAACGAAAAGGCGTCGTAGTCCCAAGAAAGATCCGGCAACTGTAGTGCATCTTGAGTCAAATCCATTCCATAAGAGCTCTCAGCCAATGGAGGCAAATTGCAGGGAGTGGAGAGAGTCGTGTCTGACAAAGATGAGCGATGCAAGCTCGATGGTAGCTGCGTCAAATTCTCATCTTGAAGGAATGATCTATTCTCGGGTTCTTCAATGATCTCTGGGCTGACCAAGGCGGAATTTGGCCTGGCTGTCGACCCTTGGGGATGATGAAGTCTTTCATGGCGACTTAACAGGTCCCTAGGGGAAACTTTGGTCAGAAGAGCTATCAGAATGGATGACAGGAAGCTTACTGCCGAGAAAAAGACTGTCCACATTGACATTGGAATGGCTTCTCCTGTGTATCTAGAACAATTGCCAGATTAGCTATGGCGAGGAATTGAACCTTGGAAGGGCAATACCCACGAGTACGCTCATGTCGTTTCAGATGCTCTAGCCGCTTGAATTCTCTGTGACAAAACCGACATGGTGCCAATTGAGATTTAGGTCTACCCCGAGGCATGCTTGAATGAAGAAAGTTGTTGGAATATTTGCCCCGACAGATTTTCGACCCCAATTTTACAAGTGGAGCATGGGGCAAAGAAGATCAAAGCTTATTATTCTCTTGACATACGTCACCTGTCCATCTTTTACATCTCATTGTACTCGAGTACTTAAGCACTTCTGAAGTTCACAGGCAGAATTACTTAAGTAGAAGTAAATTGATATCCAAGCTTGATCCACTAGCTAGTAAAACTTGGTTTCGTAATCGTCTATGAACAGGGTATTGTCGCAATTTCCAAAGCCATAACGCCGTTCCCGAAAAAACACCCTCGCTATAGTAAAATGTTCGTTCTTAGGTCAATGGTTATCGGCAAGGTGCTGGAAGTGGAATGTAAGTAGATATTAGAGAGAGAACGTTCAGAAGAAGACTCACCGACCACTCCGGAATGTTCCGAATCTGCTGCCACATAAACTTCTCGAGTTTGTTGGCACTTTTGGCATAAGGGGTAGTCTCATTATTGTATCTCCGGCAATTGTCGAAGATCAACATAGCATCCTTGGTAAAATCCTGAGGAGTCGGATACAAGTCCTTCTCGTGCTTCTCTTCCATGGTTGAAAGATCCATAGGCTCCATGATCACCTCATAGTAGTCAGGAACCTCATCACGATTCACCGGTTGAGTAAATGGCCAGGCTGCACTGTTGTTCTGCATGTCATTCAACAAGTGCAGCAGCTGGTTGTAATTGGGACCATGACGGGGTTGACGGGCCAGTTCATCCATGTCAGGCGACCATCCAGACTCTTTGATTGCTGGAATACTCAGGGGGTCGATGGCATACACCTTGTTCTTCCATTCCTTTGGAGGTGGATGTACAATGTGTGAGCGACTGAAGGCACGGATCTTGGCTTGTACAGATTCCTTCTGTTTGGTCAGCATGCGGCCCATCTCCAGATAGCGTATTTTTGGGAGCATGGTGCATTGCATAAGGGTACCACCCTCATAATCTTTGATGTAACCCATCCAGATAGACCTGTCGAGTGTAATTTCTTTGGTGAAGCCCTGCTTTTTGAAGTATCCAATGGCATAGTTATCGGCGTAGGTGAGGAAGTGCATAATAGGAGAGGTTGCTTTCACGTAGTCCTAAACGTAAATGTGTCAGACTCAAGGCCCAGAAGAGGAGACCAACAAATGCATACCTTAAGGTGAGACATCAAGTGAGCACCATATCCTTTGACTTGCTGATCTGAGGAGATAGCACAGAACACAATTTCTGCAAACTTGCGAGTGTTGAACGGACGATAGGTGATCCCTCTGCAGTGAAAGTTAATATCCTTCATCTATCTCATCGGCCAAGACTTGAACATACCCGACAACTTCGAGTGGATGCTTGACAATAGCCATAGACAAATGTGACCGGTCATATACAAGACGGGCGATATAGTCCTTGGGCATTTTGGGAAGTTGCTTCTGGAAGATACACTTCAGGCCCGTGAGGACAATGAAGCTATCATGGGAACCATCGTTGTTGACGACTCGGAACTCGATATCGCCGCGACGTTCTTCTAGGACGGCAGGCTGTGTATCGTCAGCCGATTTTCTTTGCGTAGATGCACATAATGTGCTAGTGCGGGACTTAATGTACCTTCTCAGGGAACGGAACGATCCGAAGGGGAGCTTTCTTGAGAGGGCCATCTTCCTATAAGAAAGAACTGTTAGATCAAACATGCAGTAGATTTAGGTCTTTGGTGCCTCACTTCTTTCTCAGGTGAATCTGTGCGTGCTTTCTTGCTGGCCTGTTGCCCAGACTCCGGGGAAGCTGCCTCCTCAGAGGCCTTACGCTTGAAACCTGGGTTCACGGTTAGCTGAACAACCATTGACATGGGCACAGTTGACCATTATGGAGGCTTACTTTTCGGAGAGTCCGCGGCCATGGTGTGCTTGAACTTCAAAAGTTGACATGACCAGCGCTGTCGCGCGGCATGACATCCATGGATGGGGTACGGTCGGATTAACAATTCTCCGATCGAGCCAGATCAACACCGGCACATCCTATAGATCTATCCTCGACTTCCTTTCAGTCTTTCTCCCAATTACATTCAATTAACTTATCTCTCAATGTCTCTGAACGAAGTCTGGGAGGCAGCCTCCACAACTCCTTTTATCCCGCTTGTTGGCAAGGACGCCCAATTCTCTGTCGGCTTCAACTTGCTCCTCCTCGGTAAGCTTCCCACTTATCGCAACTCGGGTAACGACCCCGTTCTGACCGTTTTATTAGCACTGGTGACCGCAACTCTCTTCGGACTGAGTAAGTGTACCTCCCACGATATGCGATATTAGACGTATTCTAACATTGCGTTTAAACAGACCGATCTCTACTCGCCATCGCATCCTTGGGTGTACCGGCCGCTCTGGCATTCGGGTTAGTAGTCTGCTGCACCTTGATTCTCGACAAACAATTTACTGATAGGAACTTCTGGGCAGCTTTGGAGCTCTGTTCACAATTTGTGCTGCCGGAGTCTACGTTTAAACGACAATCTTACTGCTGCGCATCCCCTCAAATGTACCATAAGCGTTGGGTTCAGAGGGGCCTAAACTGCTAGAACATTTAAAGTCATCATCCACCTGCGGAATCATAGTCGTTCCTTGCCTATATCGTGTCCCAAAAGCTCGAGCTAGCAAATTATACACCATGCAGCCCCTTTTCGTCGGCGTCTCCAACAACGCCCAGCACCTCTATACACTCCTCTCCTGCATTGGATTTGCACCCAAGGCTACCGTTCAAATTACCCCGGATGGGCTTCGATTCTCGGTGGAAGAAGGCCGTGTGATCCAAGGACTAGCTTTCCTTGACAAATCACTTTTTACGAGCTATACATTCAATCCATCAACCGACACACAAGCCAGCCAAAACGAAACTTCCAATGACAATGCATCCTCCCAACCCCAAAATTACCCCCATTTCGTTGTCTCTCTCTCTGCTCTTCTCGACACCCTCAAGATTTTCGGCATCAATGAGCTAGAGTCAAACCGATCTCGAGACACCAGTATCACGCAAGCCAACCCTGCCTCATCAAGCGCATTCAATGCACCCAGTCTGTTGATGAACCGATCCTGTACCTTGCAGTATGCGCAGCACGGTGCCCCGCTCACCATCGCCATAACTGAAGCAGGAGTGAAAACCACCTGTGAACTAGTCACATACGAGCCAGAGGAAAATGAAGCAGATATTCCACTCCAGCGTGATGCAATCATCATGAAGATTATCATGCGCTCAGCTTGGCTTCACAATGCCATCGCAGAACTAGACTCTGCAGCCCCTAACATTCTGAAACTATCTGCCTGCGCCACGCGCGAGCCGTACTTTGCTCTCTCGGGGGCAGGTGGTCCATTCAGTGAATCGACAGTTGAATTCTCCGTTGATCAAAATAATGGGATTGTCGGCGGTACCGGTCAAGGGGCCACACAGTCCCAGATGCACAAAGTGCTCGCAGACGATGGTTCTTCCCGCAATCGTGCCACCAGAGCTAAGATTGCGCCTACTGTCACAGAAACTTTCCTCGTTTCTCCTCCATCTTCTATGGGAGAGCGTATCAAACAAGGCTACCGCTTTGCACTAATTCGCAAAGCTGCGAGGGCTATGTCGGTTGCCAACAAAGTCAGTATCCGCGGAGACAGACAAGGAGTGTTGAGTCTGCAATTTATGGTTGAGCTTGATGACCATAATGTCCCTGTTGGTAGACCGGTTGGTGCTGGCGTGAAGGGACCCAATGGCCCTGTCTGCTTCGTTGATTTCCGTTTTGTGCCATTGCTTGATGAGGAGGAGGCTGAAATAGAATTTGATGGAAGGGAGGAATAGCCGCGAATTACAAATGTCCACGTATAAGTCAGCGCCACTGCATCAAAATCTACATCGTTAAGCAGGAATAACATAGCATTGTGTATGGAATTTGCGCAAAACAGATCTAAAGATAAGCTCAAGTAAACGCTTTATGCGCCAGCGTTGCATGAAAGTCAAGCTATTGACTCCACACCCCGGAACGGAGAGGACTGGAAGTGTAGTAACCAGGACCTATATATCATATACATCATCAATAATAGACACAGTGTCAGTATGAGAGCCAATCTGCAGACAGCCCATGAATGCGACTATGTCCAAAGCCCACAAGTGCGTCGTTACCGAGCGCAAGTGTGTAATTGCGATTCAACTTGCTTCATTCATGGTCGGGATTGTAACTCGTTTCGCCAAGCATACTCTGACCAGTCACGGCCGAGGGAGGTGTCACAGGACGCTGGGAAGAGGGCCCACCGACAGGCGGCTGCGGTCGTGGAATAGTGGCAGCCTGTAGCCTTCGATCCAAAGCCTTGAGGGCAACAGCCCGCCTCCGTTCCGCCTCTTCGCGCTTGCCTGCTCCCCTCGCGCCGCCGCGGGAACTCAACAACGTCGGCAAGCCTGCTTCACCACGGGCCAGCACCTGTTCATTGCCAGAGGCAATATCGTCTTCGGAGAAGGGTTTCAAAATCTTGACTGCCACAAGCAGAGTGTAGACCTGGTCTGCGACAAACGCGATGGGCGGTTGCATGATATCTGGGAAGAGACAGGCGAAGGCGAAGGTCTCGCTGGCATCGCCTTTGATGCCACTGCCGGTACTAGATGTACCAGTCAGGTCGGGCTGACGCTTGAAGAAACGTAGGTAGGTCCAGCTGGTGAGGATACCGAGCCACGCCAGGATCGCGGCTGTGTCTGTTCCGAATGCGACGCCGCTGATGGTGTTGAGGAGGAGGAACAGGGCGGGGAAATGCTTGACGCGCATCTTCACCAAGCCCTTGAATATGGTCACGGTGTGTTCTGGGACGAGTTGTTTGAAGGCAACGAGGAAGGAGGCTTGGATGGAAACACCGCCGCAGATTTGAGTGAGGCTTGAGGATCGGGTTAGTCGAGGACCGGGGTTCGAACGGCGAGGAGACGTACGATGTGCTCGAGGAGCCTCCAAGAGCACTCCAGAGTAGGTAGATAGGAATCATAAACACACATGGGATCACGGCGATCGCAGCAATGAACTTGCTAAACTCGCGCGAGCCCCACGCGCGTTCAAGGTACTTTCCGCCATAGAAGATGGTTGCGGAGTTCAGAAGAACAGTAAAGATATTTTGCTCGACAAAGGTGGCTGTGGCCAGGGTCCAGGGGTAGTAATAGAAGTAGGATGGGACAAGAGTCAAGTATGGTACAAGAGGAGAGGTTGTTGGGGTTCCGCCGGTGGTGTCAATTTGGCGCCATCTGGCAATATTGTACAGAAGGGAGAGGATGAGAAGGCTGATAAGACAGAATCGAGTGGCCGGAGGAATATTGATTCGGAGCGACATATTGGAGCTCTGGGAGCTCTGGCCGCGAGCCTGATGTTGGGGAAAGTTGGACTTTAGCGGGCGGAAAGCCATCCTGGCCCCATCCAGGCTGACGGAGGAGGACTGAGCACTGAGCACAACAGTGCAGTATCTTTCGATTAACCAACTAGGCACTCAAATACATCATATTTATGGAGCATTGAATATTACAGGGAGTGGTCGATCTCACCGTGAAATATGTACATATTCAATAGTTTGGGCCCAATCCCATTACTAGTTATATGTGTTGGTGGATATCATTGATCAAAATACGGAGTATCGAGAGCATGAACAGATAATTGAGCATGGTCCCGTGCTTAAATTGCTGGACTATTTAAGTATACACTTAATTTTGATGCAGTAAGAGATCAGCCCTACCTGGATAGAGTCATAACTACAGAGCCCCTCCAGGGCTACGGCCCGTGATGCCATCCTTTATCATGTGGCCATGGAGGACTTTCACGTTGGGCCAAACTGCAATAGGTCCTAGGACTCCGTATTGGACAAGTCATCCCCCATCCATGAACAGACTACTCCGGGGGTGGTACCAGGTAGCATTTGGGACTTTCAGTGTTAATGCTAAATGTTAAATACTGAATGCCCAGGAAAAAGTTCCATTTCTATTAGAGATCAAGTCATGTCTGAGGTAAAGAAGAGCCGAGGGTTGAATTGATATAGGAAATGAATAGCAAATGAATAACAAATGAAAGTACTACAAAATGAATAGGAAATCAAGTAAGAGTACAAACCAATAGAGAACAAACCAATAGAGAACAACGACGGATCGGGGAATCCACCTGCAGGAAAAGTGTGGAGGGCGCCACACATCGAGTGGCTAGTGCCTCTGGACTTCCATTCTGGATCCTTTAATCTCAGATCTTCACTTTCTTCTTCTCTTCCCCCTCCTGGTTATATCAACTAAACTCTTAGCATTGTGGATATTCCATTTGATAGGTGTCTTCACTTGTTCTTCACTTGGCTTGGCTTCCCTACCTTAACCTCAATCTTCCCTCCAACACTTCCTCTCTGGCTTTGGACCTCTCTGGGCCATTTGCATTAGGCCAACCTTCAATCTTCAATCTCTCTCTTCACCCCCCCCTTTTCATTTAAAAGTACTTTCTTTTTCCCCCTTTCCGGCCTCGTGTTCCTACAATTCCTGAAGTTCCGTCTCCGCGCATCGACGCCTCTCCACTTTGATTTTCACTGGCCTAGCGGCTAACAGCTCCCTTCCCTCTCTGGCATGTTTGCGGCACTTAACTGGTCGCACATGTAATCATGGCACAACCGGACCTCACGTCGCATCATGTCAATTATTTAATTTGGAGGTGAGCGCAAATCCAATGCATGATGTTTTAAATTACTAAGTCTTTTCAGATACCTCCAGGAATCAGGTTGGTGACCCATGTCGCCCTTTTTTTTGGCGCGCTTTCAAGGTGGTCAACCTCTTTCTAACTGAAAACAGGCCACGGTGATGCCGCTGTTTCTTTGCAACGCGCATGGTATCCTGACCCGCAGACTCTCCCGTTCGCGCCATACATCAAAACGCATGCGCTGGTGTCGCTAGTACAGAAGGGCTTGCAATATCACAAACTAGAAACCTCTCTGGATAAGGTATGTGGCTGATTTCAACTGGCTGATGCGCCAGGGAATTCCCTCTTGTTTCGAGTCTACGGCCTTCAATTCGAGCTCTAACTGATCGCATACAGGAGGGCAACCGAATTACCCTCTCACCTTCTGATTATTTCTTCGGGCCAGAGCGTTTGGAGAATGGCTTGGTGGGGATTCGCGACGCTGTCGGCACAGACCAGCCAGAGTCGCCGAGCCATGTTGCGCGCGACCGCCCGGTGAACGGCCATGCCGAGCCCGGAAGGCAGATCCGAAAGGATGAGGAGGACAGCGACGAGTCCATGGAGGACAAGGCGCAGACTGAAAGCCAGCCAGGTAGTCCAAGTCATATGGACGGCGATGGCGATGTCAGTATGGCGGAAGAAGTACCCGAACCCCCGGTTACCCTGGAGAACGGCGATAGCTCTGGCATTCAAATCGCCCCCGCCAAGACCGTTGATTTGACGCCCGACACCGCCCTCTTGGATGTGGAGAATTACGTGACACAGGCCTTGTGGCGGCCTCGAGATTCTACGACCGTCGTGGCAGCTGGCCAAGATTTTTGCAGTATATGGAAGCTTCCGCTCTCGTCAGAGCCTGTGGAAAGGAAAATCGTCGAATTTAAAAAGGGAAACACGACTGTTTCGAACGTTGCCTGGGATGCCATTGGAGAGAAACTGGCCGTTGCAACTTCCACTAATGAGAAGGGATCTATCACCATGTACAATACCAAGGGTGATGCTGTCGACCTACTACCTGAAATCCCCCGGATTATCACTGGCTTGCATTGGTCAGACGTCAGTGCACAGCTCGTCGTTGTGGGCTCAAGTGATAACATATCAGAGCTCGCGCTTTGGGATGACGACCGCCGGCCTGATGCCTTTCCCCCTCCCCAGGTAATCGAGGATCACCTCTACACAGTGTCATGGTGTGGGCGCGGTCAGATCTTTGCTTCGGGCGAGGGCGCAGTATACCAATGCGAGGTGGACCACAGTATCCGCTTGCTCAACACATTCTCATCCAGAGATAAAACTACCTGGGACTTTCTTCGATGCATTCAAACCGGATTGAATCCTGTTGCAATCGCGGCATCTGGACCAGCGTCTTCGATATGGATTCCCACTCACCAGATCTCGATTCCCAACGCGCACCCCGAACAAATCACCGGTCTTGAGATTCGCCCTCAGTCTAACCCACAACGCATTATCTTCGCCAGCTTTTCCCAAGGCGGCAAAGTCAAGGTTTGGCAAGTCGACCTTGAGTCTAAGGATTACCATTGTATTCACCAATTCTCGCTCGGCCCCTCTCCCTCGAATAACGCTCTCACTGGATGCTTCTCCCCCGACGGATATGCTCTTGCTGCCGCCAGCAAAGACCGGCTCTCTATTTGGAATGTCGAGCGCGGCGGCGAACCCATCTCTACCTGGACTGCACCACAATCCGAAGTAAAAAAGGAGGACCCTGACCGACCCATCAATGGACACAATGGCCTTTCAATCCCAGAATCACCATCTTATTGGCCTTTGGTCTGGGATGCAGATGGAAAGCGACTTGCGTACGGTCTCAACAAAAAGGTACGCTCCCTCAAATGGATCCCTCGTCCCGTGGATGGCCCGCCCTCAGTTCCCTAGCTGACGAAACTCCCCCCCTCAGATGGCAATCATAAACTTGCAGCGGTGACATAGCCAGCTTCTAGCGGGTACCTAAACTCACGACTCATGCTCCGCTTCAACTGAATTGAACCCCCTCCTCGGAAGGCCCTTTCATCGATTATCTTGATTCTCTCCCCCCTGAAAACATTTAATCCCTGGTCTTTCTCCGACTTTCCACTACTTTACTTCTGTGAACATACATTTATCTGGGTTAGAAGATGCATAATGGCTTTACATCGCTTCGGACAGGCTTGGGTGGGACGGCGAATGGCATGGACTGGCGACGGTGGACGTTTCCTCGATTCTCTTTTCTTTTCTTTTTCTTTTTCTGTCTGCAATCCCTTCTTATTCCCCCATCTCGAGTGGGTACTGTGATCACTAAACCTCACTTCCATTGTGTCATAATAGGAAAAATACCCCCAATACAAAACTGGAAGTCTGAACCGAATACTCCGTACGGGATTCCCTAACTAATGATTGGAGCATACGAAGTACACGAAGTATAATTGCAGCGTGAATGGAGTACAGAGTACATACATGATATCGCAACGTTCCTAGCTAGTGATGGAAGTAGTCCGTATGGAGTACCCGTATGCTGATCCCCCTCGCTAGTCCACTTCAGGGTAATCTGACAGGCCTATTGTTCGCTCTGGGCACTTGTGTACTTTTGTTTTTCCCCCTTTGCTTATGGAACTGTGTGATTAGCTGAAGAAATCTTCTCGGTGTAATTTCTTGAAGCTCCATTTTTACCGCAACGATCTTCCGCGATCTGACCGAACCCGCGGTCGTTCCCCCACTCTGAATCATTTTCCCACAATCCTTCCCTCTGCTCGCCTCGAACACAATCACGATACGATGACAATTCCTGTAAGCTCATGCTCATGCTCATGCTCGTGGCATACCGCTATATTCCCTACTCGAATGCGACGATTATCCCACTAACGCCGATTGACCAGACCACTTGCACTCCGTCCCTCGCGACGGCACAAGAAGTGATCTCGAAATCGAGAAACTCCGAGTTCCCTCCTAACCTCCTCCCTGTCACCGCCTCAATCTCTGGCGACCTGTTGACCCCGACTCTTGCCTACTTGAAGATTGCCGAGAAGTGAGTCATCAGGCACTTTTCTGCTGTGGCATCCATAGTGTGGGGGCGGAAACATCGAACAACAGAAGCACTAACCGATATAGTTCGCGGCTCTCATTCTTGTATGAGAGTGCTGCTACTACGGAAACTATTGGGCGGTACAGCTTTGTTGGCGCAGGTGAGTTTTGTCGTCAATCTCTTGCTCGGTGCCATTGTTAACATATTGCCATCCAGACCCCCGAAAGGTCATCAAAACTGGCGAAGGCCATGGCCCAGCAGCGGACCCCCTCCCATACCTCGAGGAAGAGCTCTCTCAATTCCGTGTCGCAACAGTTCCCGGACTGGTCCTACCACCACTGACTGCTGGAGCGATCGGATATGTTGGATATGATTGCGTGAGATACTTCGAGCCCAAGACGGCACGGCCGATGAAGGATGTTCTCGGAGTACCTGAGTCGTTCTTCATGCTTTTCGATACCATCGTTGCGTTTGATCACTTCTTCCAGGTCGTGAAGGTTATCACCTACGTACCTATCCCCTCGGCAGACGCCGACATCGAGGCCTCATACCTTAAGGGCCAAGAAATTATTCAAAAGACAATTGAGACTCTACTGCAGGACCGCACACCCCTGCCTCCCCAAGGTCCCATTGTCCCCGACCAGGAATACACATCTAACATCGGACGGGATGGTTACGAAGGCCATGTCAACAAATTGAAACAGCACATCGCCAAGGGCGATATCTTCCAAACCGTGCCATCACAGCGACTATCACGACCCACCTCTCTCCACCCGTATAACCTCTTCCGCCACCTTCGTACCGTCAATCCTTCCCCTTATCTCTTCTATATCGATTGCCAGGACTTCCAGCTGGTTGGGGCTAGTCCCGAGCTTCTCGTGAAGGAAGAGAACGGCCGCATTATCAGTCACCCCATCGCAGGCACAGTAAAGCGCGGCAAAACCGCAGAGGAAGACGATGCTCTGTCCGCCGAACTCCGCAGCAGTCTCAAAGACCGCGCAGAGCACGTCATGCTGGTCGATCTCGCCCGCAACGACGTTAACCGTGTTTGCGACCCCACGACCACACAAGTTGACCGACTCATGGTCGTGGAGAAGTTCTCCCACGTCCAGCACCTGGTTTCTCAGGTGTCAGGTGTTCTGCGCCCAGGTATGACGAGATTTGATGCATTCCGGTCTATCTTCCCTGCGGGTACAGTTTCCGGCGCACCCAAGGTGCGCGCCATGTCGCTCATTGCTGAGCTGGAGGGCGAGAAGCGCGGCGTCTACGCTGGTGCCGTTGGATACTTTGGTTACAACAGCGCCAATGCGGACGGCTCCGCTGAGTTGCCTGGTGCCATGGATACCTGTATTGCCCTGCGAACTATGATGGTCAAGGACGGAGTTGCTTACCTCCAGGCTGGTGGTGGTATCGTCTTTGACTCTGATCCCTATGATGAATATATGGAGACGATCAACAAGCTTGGCGCGAACATTGCTTGCATCAAGGGGGCCGAGGCGAAGTATCTCAGCATGGAAAAGCAATAGATGAATGATTTTGGTTGGCAAATATGGGCAAACACAAACCGGGTGTACTGGACTCACCTCACATGTGTTCAAATATACACTGGGTTTTCAATTGATTGGAACATGTCTATAATGGGCATTTTACGGAACAGCATCCTAGGTGCTTTAATGTGGCGTCTAACGTTGAGCGCTTCCAATTCTGCTATGCTGTTCTCTTGAGTATTATAGAGCTTGATGAAAGAGACACACGATTGTATGTGGGAATACCTAAGCTTCTCCTAAGCTTCTAAGCTTCTCCGTATAGACCATTAACCTCCACCGTAAATGGACAATGCAAACATCCCCGTCGAATCAGACCCGAAGAAGACGGGACTCAATTGTTTGTGATGTTTGGCCCATTTGTCAGTGACGTCACCAGTAGTCTAAATGGCAAAGTATAAGTTGAGAGACCAATTCCCCTCTACACCATTTGAATACTTTGTGGTCATTTCAATATTGCTACCTGTTTCCAACATGACCCCTCAGACAGGACCAGTTGTTGCCATTGCTGGAGCCACCGGGCATCTAGGCAAGCATGTCACCAACGCCTTTCTATCCTCTGCATTCTATGATAAATTCTCCGAGATCATCCTTCTATCTCGAAAAGAGCCAAGCGTTCTCCAGCCGTCCGAAGTTCGGTCCGGTGTCAAGGTTACAACCCGAGCCTACAACGAAGATAACCTTGAAGACGCCCTGCAAGGCGTCCAAATCCTCGTCAACACGATCGGACCCGAAGGCCACGGATTCAAAACCAAAATAGCAGCTGCGTTGCCTCGAACCGGTGTCCGGGTATACTTCCCGTCTGAATTTGGCGTCGACCATTACGGTCACGACTTCAACCATCTGGAGTGGTATGAGAAGAAGAAACATCTTGCGAATGCACAGCCTGTCGTGACACACATGAAAATCTGTCGGATATTTTGCGGGTTATTTCTAGAAGACAGCATCGGGCCGTGGTTTGGTCTAGACACCAAAAATGGGAAATATACCAGCGTGGGGCCCCCGCATTCGCCGATCTCTTTTACCGCACTACAAGATGTCGGCAAAACAGTTGCCTCGCTGGCGACCCTGCCCGAGGCGGAAATCCCCGAGATTGTTCACCTTGCAGGCGATACTCGCTCTATTGCTGAGGTGGCGTCGATCATGCAGGCGGCCGGTGCGGGGCAAATTGAGGTGGCGGAGATTCCTTACCAGGCATACAAGGCGCAGACAACGTCAGAAGCCTCGTGGGACCCCGCTGCTTATTTGCGTTTTCTGATGAGCGATGGAAATATAAACCATTCCCTCGATGGCTTGGGCAATGACAATGAATTGGTCAATCCAGGTCAGCGGCTGTGGAGGTGGAAGACATTAGAGGACTTGGCGAAGGAGACCAAAGGGCGACCTTGGAAAGACACTGTCTGGCCCCCCAAGTAAATAAGATAAAAGCAAAGTATCTAAGATGGGATAGATTTATCAAAGAATATTCCCTATTCTCGTACTATGTGAAGCATTTTCCAGTCTAATACAGGGGTCGCAGAATAGGTCCCAAAGTGGCAGTGCGGCCAAGCTATGGGCCCGGCCGCAGCTACCTGTTGAGCCTCGAACCCAAGAAATGAATACGAGTGGAGCTGACCTTGTTGCCCACACTCGTACAATCCTTCCTTGCAAGGCTGCCGTTTCACTGCGCCATATATGTGACTCAGAGATAATTCCATGGTTCAAGGTTCGTCGCACACACCTTATATTGACTCGTCCTCGTGCACATCCCAACACCAAGCTCACCACTGACAACCGAAGAACCTCTGAATATGTCCCTTTCTTTGAAATCCCGAGCCCAAGGCGCCATCTGGGGTGTCTGCGTAGCCGATGCCCTAGGTGGCCCAGTTCAGTTCAAAGACGCAGGAACATTCGAACCAATCAAGGACTTGAGATATGTTGCTCCTTTCAAACAACCGGCCGGGTAAGTCTCACCAGCAGAAGAGAAGACATGTCTAACTCGACCAGTTCCTATTCCGACGACGGGTCCATGACGCTAGCCTTAGCGACTTCTTTATTCAAGTCAGACATGCAATACAACCATGAGCTCTCAATCCAACACTACGTCCAGTGGATGACCGAAGGTCGTTTCAGCACCATCAATCGCGCATGGGATATGGGACGATCAACTCGTACAGCGCTGAAGATCTGGAAGAACTCTGGGCTGCGGGATATGAGACTTGCCCAGGCTTCCATTGATTCACAACTGGATCGCGAGGAGAGTTCAGGAAATGGAAGTCTGATGAGGATCGTTCCCATCGGGGTGTGTTTCTGGCGAGATGTTGAAATGGCAAGGAAAATCGCCAGAGAGCAGAGTCGGGTCACTCATCCTTCGCTGCCGTGTGTGGAGGCCTGCGAGGCATACACGGAATTGGTGGCTGGGATTATGAATGGTGAGTACTCTTTCTTTCTCCCTCCCTTGTTTTTGTCTCGTCCTCATGGTTGAGCTGAGCATACAACTAACACATCGATAGGCAAGACAAAACAGCAGCTCTTTGACACAATTTCTGTCTTTCCATTCACACACCCTGCCCTTCAAGGTCGCATATCGCAATACAAGTCCATTGAGGATTGGAGGGCGAAACATCCCGGTGATATGACAAGTAGTGGGTGGGTTGTCGACACCCTTGAATGTGCTTTATGGGCCTTCTTCAAGTTTGACTCGTGGAAGAAGGGCGCCTTGGCTGTCGTCAATCTGGGAGGTGATTCCGACACCGCCGGAGCTGTCTACGGGGGCCTTGCAGGGTGTTTCTATGGGATTGCATCCATACCCAGTGAGTGGGTGAATGGAATGCAAAACCAGGAGTTCATCAAAGGCGTCGCAGAATGTTTCTCTACCCCAATTGAAGGTTAAGGCATTGTCCCGATCCAGCTGCACACATTGCTATCAAATGCCAAGAACATCGAGTTCTAGAAGGAATGACGTAATGCATCCCCTAAATGGCCAAGAGCTCATCGCAGACTCCGTATTCTGTACTTCGTAGTGTAGTGCAGGTACCATTTCTCTGGGCATAAGAACTGAGTTGTTGCCTGTTGACTGTTGCCTGAGACATCGACATTGCGCGGCAGGATTGCCACTTGTGGCGCCGAGATACTTAGGGTTTGCAACTGCGTCAAACCTCCAAGGTTCCTACCCCGTACTCCGTACAGAGTACATCATGGAGTAATGGAATTGCAAGGCTGAGTCGAGTGATAAATCTTTGAGCTCTACTGGAACTTGGGGCTATCTGCACGGAATTAAAGAATCAGACAGACCCAATGTCGCCGGAGATCTGACCACGGCATACTAAACTCCGTAGACTAAGTCGACTAAGTAGATTGTCACCTTCCGAGTAGGTACTTTAGCCGAATCCCAGACCAAACTTCCCTTTTTTTTTTCTCCCTTCCTTCTCAGTCTCAGTTCCATTTTCACTCTCATTTGGATCTTCGAAGTGGTGAAAAATCTTCCGTTGTCATAGTTGTAGATCTTGACTGAGTAGAGTTGGAGTGCATCCGGTACAAACTGCTTCGTCACTGCCAAGGCTCTGTTCCCCCCCGTTCCAGCCACAGTCCCCTCTCCATCTTCCTCTTCTTCCATCTCTTTCAACCCGTGCTATTGGCCCAAAGTCCAATTCTTCTTTTCTTTGAGTCACCAATCTGCCAGCCTGTCCCCTTGCGAACAGGAGGTACCCGACTCAACGCGCTTACCAACCGTCTTGGGCCGCGATCCGGAGAACGAGAGCGGGCTGTGTGTGCTTGGCAGTCCCGTACGCCTGAACTGCGATTCTCTTTTACATCGATTGCCATATAACAATCAATCTTACCTGACCCCGCGACCGTCGCATCACCGACACCATGTCCAAAGTCGTGCGAAGCGTGAAGAACGTCACAAAGGGATATTCCTCGGTGCAGGTCAAAGTCCGCAATGGTATGAGCTCTACAATCCTATCGGCCTTCTCGGCGAGCCTTTCAAATCCGGGCGCATTCGCTGCAGGGCCGTTGCCTTCATCGTCCCCTTGCCGCTTTGGGGCTGTATAACGCCCCAGTCACCCCAGTCACCCCCGCGCACGATTGTGACTGAGATGCTAATGCTTTCGCTCTTTAGCCACAAGTAATGATCCCTGGGGCCCTACGGGTACCGACATGTCCGAGATTGCCGCCATGACTTTCGGGAGGTAAGGCCGACTCGCGACCCATCGTGTGGATACCGCTAATGACACCTGCATCCGTATAGCCCAAACGAGTTCTACGAAATCATGGACATGCTTGACAAGCGACTCAACGATAAGGGCAAGAACTGGCGCCATGTTCTCAAGTCTCTGAAAGTTCTGGATTACTGTCTCCACGAGGGTTCGGAATTAGTGGTAACCTGGGCTCGCAAAAACGTTTATATCATCAAGACTCTGCGGGAGTTCACATATGTCGACGAGGAAGGAAGGGATGTTGGACAGAACGGTAAGTCGTCTTCACACTGAGATTGAGAGGTGTCGCGAAACTGACATGTCGATGCCTGGTAGTCCGTGTTGCTGCCAAAGAATTGACCGCATTGGTATTGGACGAGGACCGACTGCGCAGTGAACGATCCGATCGCAAACTTTGGAAGACGCGTGTAAGCGGACTCGACGAAGGCTACGGAAACCAGGGCGCCGAACCACCACGCAGAGAGCGACGCCGGCGCAATGGAGACGAAGACTCCGATACCGAGTACCGCTTGGCTATCGAAGCCAGCAAAGCCGAGGCCGAGGATGAGCGCAGGCGACGAGCGAAGGAGACAATGGGAGTCGATAACGACGAGGATCTTGCCAAGGCGATCAAGCTCAGCAGGGAGGAAGAGGACCTCCGAAAGCGCGAGTTGGAAGAGAGTAATGCGCAGTCTCTCTTTGACGATAGTACCCCGGCACAAGTCCAGCCAACTGGTTACAACCAAGGCTACCAGCAACAAGGCGCTGTGGACTGGTTCGGCAACCCGATCAATGCACAGCAGCCCATGACTACTGGCTTCCTTAACAACCAGTACGCACAGCCAACAGGATTCCAGAACCAGCCCACAGGCATGAACAACCCTTATGCCACTGGTTTCCAAAACCAGCCCACGGGCTTCGACCAGAACCCATACGGCCAGGCTCAAAACAACTTTTTGCAACCCCAGGCTACTCTTCAGCCCCAACACACCTCATTCAACCCTAATAACCCCTACGGAGGAGGTGATGTTTTCTCGCAGCAACAGCAACAGCAGCCCCAGGAAAACTACCAGTCTGCAGGCAGCAACAACCCGTGGTCTGGGAACCAGCCACAGCAGCAGTCATTGCAGCCTGCCGATGCCCTGAGACCGATGCCCACAGGATCCAACAACCCTTTCGCGCAACGTACACAGACGCAGTTCAGCAGCCATGCGCAGACCGGCCCTCCTTCTCTGAACTCTCTGGCGGAGGATCGCACCACAAACCAATTCTCCCACAACAATGCGAACCCATACGCCCAGAAGCCATTCGCCCAGCCCGCCCAACCCAACCCAATTGCCAACTTCCAAGCCCCACAGCCACCAAAGAGCACCCCTCCACAATCTCACGACCCTCATCATGCTCGTCTGAACGCCCTTCTCGGGTCAGGCGAAGGCCAGGACACATTCGGAAACGTTGGAGATCTCCGCATTCCCGCGCAACACACAGCACCAGGTACCTTTGTCAACTCTGCCGGTCAGGGTCTGGACCGTCTACACGCCACTCCTACCGGAAACCCATACATGCAACAGCAGTTCACTGGAATGCCCCAGCAAACGGGCTATGTGCAGCAACAGCCCACCACCAACAACCCTTGGGCAAGTCAGCAGCAGCAGCGGGGTGGAGGTAGCTTGATTGACCTGTAATGAAGTGACTGGGCCTTTCATCCCATTGCTGCCTGCTATAGGGCAATGCGAATACATACCATTATTTCTTTTTCCATGTTCTCCCTTTTGTTCTATCGAGGCGTGGTCAACCAATCTGCTTCCACCCAGTCTCATTGTTTCTTCCTTTCTCTCCCTATCCTTACTCCAACTCGAGTCTCTCAGTCCTCCTACGTCTATGGATGGTAGTGTGTGTGCAGTGAGGCTCACGACTCGGTGTCATTTCTTATGGTCGATTTTCAACTCGGGTCTTTCATCATTGTCTTGGATCCTCTCCCGTCCAAGGCAGTTTCTTTTGTTTGTGTCATTGTCTGCTACTAGGATATCCTTCTCATTTCCCAACAAGTTTTTTGAGATCTTACCAGATTACCCTCTATCGCCTAGTAATTAGCACCTAGCAAATAGTTACTATATAGGGTATTGTAAATCCCCAGGTCCACCGGGGTTGCACACGGGATTCCTCGGGCGAGTCAATGCTCAATGTGGATTGTTCTTTGCTTTGTTCGAATACTTAAGTACTATTTGTTTGCAGCTACAGAGTACAGTTATCTGCCATGTGGTGTTCAAATATATTCTCTTTTTCAACATGATTTCCTACCTCGACTTTTATGTCGAGAACCAAAGCAAATAGCTCAAGCAACCTAGTCGCCACGCCAGATCATGATACCATAAGGATCACGATCAGCCTGACTGACTGAAACTTGCACCTCGCCCTCAGTATGATGCACCTTAACCAAGTCAGCCTCAAGAGAAGGACTTCCATCCTTCACAGCCTCGCCATGCAATGCATTCCAGCACTGCTTAACCTCCTCCAACAACTTAGGGTGCATAACCGAGCGCAGATATCCGCGCTCAGAATTAGTGTGGGAAAGTGAGATGACGACCGAGCCTCGCTCCGTCGCAGCCAGGGCCTCATGGTGGCTCATTTCACCGGTCAGGAGAAGATCGGGGATTTCGCCACCACGCATGAGAACACCAGATCCAGACCCAGGACACATGCCTACTGTGCGGATGCGGATCTGGTCAACTGAGCTACCTTGCGGGATGGCAATGGGGATTCCACCAGGCATGCCGATACCGCGGGCGACGTTGTCAATCAGACTTGTCAGCGACTGGGGTGTCTCGAAGGTGACTAGACGGCCGGCACCGGCTGACTCGAAGCCTTCGGGGATTGAGGCTGCCGGGGAGGGGTGGATTGTGCTTCTGCTGTGGGGTGGGTGTTGGGGGTTAACGTTTGTTGTGGGGATAGGTGATTCTGGATAGCTCGGGGCAGTGTACATGGTTGACTGGCATTCGCTGGTAGTTGCTTTGGAGGGCTGAGCGTTGAAATTGCCTGTCACTACGTCGCAGAGCCAGTCGGCCATACCGCCCGGGACTGTGTCGACGGCTGTGTGTGGGGAGTAGACGCTGATTCCATGCTGAGCTAGGCGAAGGAGAGACTTTTGCTGGGAGTCGGCGAAGGTGAGGGACTTGAGACCGCGGAAGATGATTGGGTCTGTTTTGTGTTAGGAAGTGGGTTTATCGACTTGGACATGTGCAGTGGCAATTGTTTCGTTTTTGGTGAAAATGGATTGGACATACGATAAGCGACGATAACCGAGTTTTGGTTTTTGATTGCTTCGTCTGCGACGGCTTTGGTGAGGTCAATGGTTAGAAGGGCTGAGTTCTTTTGCCGCCGAGATGGGTCCAACGGAGCTTCGAGAAGTACTGGTTGGTCTAATGTTAGCATTTTGTACAAAATTTTCGAGTCAATTGGATTGCATATAGACATACATCCCGTGTTATCAAAGCTCTTGTCTGCCAATGCCTCTGGATATCTGCACTTGAGGTCAAACCTAGCTCCATAAAATGCGGGGAGCTTTGGAAACGAGGGGGAAGATTTACAGCTTCCTCATGGAAGTCACCACAGCCTGGGTGAAAGGCGAACATTCTGTGGAAATCTTGGAGATATTCATTGTAGAGTATCGACGAACAGCAGTGCGAAATAAATTCATGGAGTGTAGTAATTGCGCTCCGGACGAAGAGAGCAAGTGCAGAATGAGCCACACAAACACGTGCCACCCACCAGCCACACGGAGGCTCTCAATTTGTAATGAACCCAAACGCTCTGAAACTCCATACTTCGTGATAACCTCGGGTCCATCTCTCACTCTCTCCTCCCCTCCTCCTCGCCATACTTGATGTTCTCCCGCGCCTCCTCCTTGACCGTCTTGAGTAGAAGCTGTCGCTATCTTCTCCGCCCTCAAGTTCCCACCCGGGCATTCTCTCTGACCGCGCGCTCTCACGCCGCCATCAACGCCGCCATGGCCGACACATCTGGAATCACTGCCGACTCTCTGAAGAACAAGTTGACTGAGACGCTACAGGCGCTGCATGTGGAGGTCGAGGATCTGTCTGGTACGAAACCGAAAAATGATGCCTATGACGTCGAGGGGCATTCTCTTCCTTTTTCTCGGTCGATCAATCTTACTGATGCGCTTGTCTTTACCTAGGTGGCTGTGGACAGGCATTCCAGGCTGTGATTGTCTCCCCTCAATTCGAGAGCAAGACTATGCTTGCTCGACACCGTCTTGTCAACTCTGCTCTCAAGGCCGAGATCGCTGCCATCCATGCTTGGACTCCCAAGTGCTATACCCCCGAGCAGTGGCAAGCCCTGCAGCAGTAATTGGACTCTGCACCATATGATGAACCATGACTTCATAGATATTTCTTTCCAGAAGACCTTGGCCGGCAGACGAAGGATCAGCCAATGAAAACCTAATCGCGCACCGAATGAATACAAGAATGAGCTTGGCTATAATTGTCTGGCATCGATTATTAAGGCGTTGGCCGGTTTGGAATGGACGGAAATCTGTATATTAAACTCTTGCGCGCTACGAATCATAGTGCAGGGATCGGAGAGCCAAATTTCAAGCCTTGCGATGACATTACATGTTGTTTTACTAATTGCAAGTGTTCTACATGGAGCTCTTGCTACAATGACTTAGCCAAGAACCTTCTCGGCGGCGGAGACTGCGATCAATGTTAGCATAGAACGATAGGCTGGACGGGGGACCAGCAGGCTTACCATTAAGACCAGTGTTGTCGGGCTCAATGAAAGTCTCCTTGACCTTTCCATCCTCAACAAGGAGCACGTAACGCTTGCTGCGGTTGTTACCGAAGATAGCGCTGCTGTCGAAGCTGAGTTCAAGGGCCTCGGTGAACTTGCCGGAGGGGTCGCCAAGGAAGCGGACCTAACAAAGTAAAGAAGTTAGTAATTATCCACCAGTATCATAGATAGATCAAAGCACATACACCGCTCTTGCCCTGGGGGTCCAGGGAATCAGCCCAAGCCTTGGTCCTATACAAATTGTGTCAATGAAATCTCCCGTGGAGGGCTCTAGGACCCTCGTATCGCACCAGAATGACTTACACGAAGGGGTCATTGACGGAGATGACGAAAGTCTGACCCGCCTCCTTGAGCTTGGGGTGGTTAATGAAGCCGGGGACGTGAGTGCTGGAACACGCGGGGCCTGGGCAGAGGGTCAGTCCCGATCGGGGAATTTGTTTGCTAAAGGTATTGGTCACGCACTGAAGGCAGCGGGGGTGCCAATGATGACAGCCTTGTTCTTGATCTCCTTGGCAAGGTTGACCTTGTTGCCGGGGGAGTTCTCGACCAAGACGTCGAGGTTGGGGATGGCGTCGCCCTTTTGCACAAACGCGGGCGCGGTGCTGTGGAAGAGAGAGGCTTGTGCGCGAACGCGGGGAATGTTTGCGAGACGGCGAGCGGCGAACATGGTGATTGTGTGGTTATGTGAATGTACGGAGTAAGGAGTAGGGGAGATGTAAGAAGTACGGAGTACGATGTAGGAGAACCGGACACTCGGGTCAGATAGCTTCGATTTCGTCATGGCCGTTTATCGGCTGCATAAATTTGGCAACTCTGTTTTTACCTCTGTTTTTACCGGCTAAGGCCTGCTTAACTGCTTCGGTTTATTACCCTGCGATGATTCGCTTTAGTTTTGTCTATTTGACTCTCCAATGCCATCTAACTCTCCTTTCTTTCAGATTTGCATCGATTCCGTCCAGTGCGACTTGCGGGGGCTATACCGCGGGTACCGCAGTACTGCTTGTAGTACCACCTATATGAGCTGTCGCCTATGATATGTGCCTCTCCAAAAGACAGGGCTCGCATTACACCCTCGAATCGGATGATATGTACTCACATCCTATTCCTCCATGACGTGTTTGGACCCTGCACTGTCACACTGTGGATCGTTCAACCCCTGCTGAAGGACGCAGTCATCATCTAGTTCAACATGGTGTCAAGCCGGGGGTCAACAGCTGGAGTGCATCTGAAGATAGATGTACAGAAGTATGATCGTAACCATCTGCCGCGATAGCCATCGTCATTGCGATACGTGCCCAGGTGGGCCTCGGTAGACTTCTTCGGAGTAATGAGTACGGGATGGTACGAATCAACCTTGAGAAATAATACTCCATGTTCCGTAACAGGTACAGACCTCGAACACGTACTCTACATAAGTATAAGTCTATTGACAGCCCTGGATATTCTGTGAGATAGCTATATGTCAAGGCTGTCCTTAAATCGCTTAATAACGCGGCTCTCGGGTAAGCCTCCTAATCAATTTAGATAAATTAATCAATTAAACGATATGAACCTGTTCGATTCCAAGGAACAGATCCAAGGTTTTGTTGATTACGGAGCATCTGAGAGGTCCGAATTTATGGAGCAACGAACAAAGAGCATTTAGCTTGAACTGGAAAAGGTCTCTTTAGTCTCTGTCGTGTACGGTGTCTTCTGGAGATTGTCTCACCCACGTTGCCATCTGCGCACTGACATGTTGACGCATGTCAATGGCGAATAGAAAAACATGAAGATTTACACTGTTAGTCAGTTCAGTACCTCTCAAGTAGTCCTTGTATCATGATACCCTACGGGACGAACATACCATTCCTGGACAATAGCCCTTGCATGGAGCAAATGTCACAATGTCAAAAAATAAATAGATGAAATCATCTGTTTCTTATTTTAAAAATTGGGCAAAGAACCGTGGAAAAAGTACATCGCATGTACCAGGCAGTACCTCCACAGTAACTTTGGTACTTGGCTCTACCGCTAGACCCCCCATTATTATTCATTCATTTTTTTCCCTTTCCCACCCTCCGAGAAGGTCTGGCGGATATCCCCTACGCTCTTGCTTTTTGCTTGCTTGCTTGCTGCTCACTGTTCTCGTTATATTTACAATCAAGTTTATCCGTGTTGGGACGAGTCCAGACTGCTTGTTCGACCGGTCGCGACCCGTCTAGCCCAGCATGGACGGTGGCCAGACCTCTTCCAATCCCGCCCCCGCTGGGAACTCCAGTGATTTTGTATGTGATGATCCTACACCCTTTTTTTTATTATTCAATAACTCACCATGAATAGGTACGCAAATTGTACAAGTAAGTTTGCAGCTTCATCCTTCTCCTGGCGCCTCCCTGGTGACTCCTGGCGCCTGCCCGTTGATCCCCCTCCGTTCGGCTCTAACATGACCTAGAATGCTGGAGGACCCGACCTACGCGTCCATCGTACGCTGGGGCGATGAAGGAGATAGTTTTGTGGTCTTGGAGGTAATGCGCCCCCGTGGCAGTTCGCGAAATCTTGCCCCCAGAGCTAATTTCATCACAGTGTGAAAAATTTACCAAAACTATCCTACCGAAGCACTTCAAACACAGCAACTTCGCCAGTTTTGTGCGACAACTGAACAAATACGATTTCCACAAGGTGCGACAGAACAATGAGGAGAACGGCCAGTCGCCGTACGGGCAAAATGTAGGTCACACCCGGAGAAATTTTGGTTGGTCCGCGGTTCTGACGAGGAACACAGGCATGGGAATTCAAGCACCCTGAATTTCGCGCCAACAGCAAAGAGTCTCTCGACAACATTCGACGTAAAGCACCCGCACCGCGCAAACAAACACAGAGCAACGAAGAATCTGTGCCGACACAACAAATTGACCTGCTTAACCAACAGATTGTGGCCCAGCAGCAACAGATTCAGCACCTCTCGGACCGTTATGCCCAACTCTCGGTGGATCATCAGCTCATGCTGCAGGAGGTCATGCGCGTCCAGAAGACGGTGTTGAACCATGAAAACGTGATTCACCAGGTGATGAATTATCTGCTTTCGATGGATCGCCAACGACGGGATAGCAAGGCGGTGCCCTTCCAAGCGTCCGGGACGACAATGAGCCCTTCCCAGGTTGGAGCCGTGGACGATGAGCCCTCATCGCCCCTACAGCAGGCCTCAAAGCTCCTAAGTGACATGAACGCCGAGCTGCAATTCAATATTAACGGCGCCGATTCGATGAACGATCCCCAAAAGACCACTGTTGTTTCAACCCCTACAATGGACCCGAATGCGCGAAACGGCTCGCTCCGCCCAGCAAATGTTGCGCCACCCAATCCCAATCAAGCTCAGCAGGCACAGGCACAGGCACAGGCTCTCGTTTACCCAAAGATGGCTGGCGACTTGGAACAAGTGGTATACCCCGTTGGTGCCACCAATGGCATCGATCCCATGTACAGCGAACACATCAACAACGTCCCCTACCCAATGCCACCCAAACAGGAAGTGGATCCTTCAGACGCTCGTCGGCAATTCCCCGACAACCGGAAGAAGACCAACAACGTTGATCCTGGCTGGGTTCGCAGTCCCCAGATCCTCTTGGTTGAAGATGACGCCACTTGCAGGCAAATTGGCGGGAAATTTCTTTACTCTTTCTCCTGTGTGATTGATACAGCGGTATGTTTCCTACTATCACTGATTGGGGGGTTTGCTAATATGACTCTAGTTCGACGGTTTGGAAGCTGTGAACAAAATCCAGGGTGGCTCAAAATACGATCTTATTCTGATGGATATCATAATGCCAAATTTGGATGGTGTATCGGCATGTCATCTCATTCGCCAGTTTGACCGCACTCCTATCATCGCTATGACATCGAATATCCGAAGCGACGACATTCAACTATACTTTCAACATGGTAAGTTCATGTATTCCATTAACGCAAGGATATCCATTGATTGGCTCTAGGCATGGATGATGTTCTTCCCAAACCGTTTACTCGCAAAAGTCTTCTCGACATGCTCGAGAGACACCTGGACCATCTTAAGATCTCTCCTCAAAATCCCCCTGGGATGGAGCAGGTACCGCCTTCTGCGACGGCTGTGAACCTCGCAACCGCCGCCCAAAACTCGGCGACCCAATCGATCAAGGAAGACAGTTCCCCAGGCCAGTCACCTGCCGGGTCTATGAACAATTGGCAATCGCCCGGTCAATTCCAAAACATGCAGGCTGTACCAACGAACATGCCCGCAGTTCAAGGCCCATACGTCACCGCCCCACCGACGGCATATACTGTTGATCAGAACGGCGTCCAATATCCTGCACCACCTCCCGTGGGAGTCCCCACCGCGGGCGCTCCTGTCCGTCCTCCACATCGCCGTCAGATTTCAGACATGTCCAGCGCTACAGACAACCCCAACATGCCCAAGCGCCAGCGCATGTACTCACAACCTCAGCCTATGCTTGCCATGCAAGCTGGCCGACCCGGCTAAATTTAGCCGGCGCTTTGCTATATTCCAACCCCTTTCCGCCTGTCTATTGACTCACGATTCCCACTTGTCTATAACGAGGTTTCAAATTCCAAATTACATATTTTCTCCCTTGCTCTTCGCGGATGTCTTGGCCGCAAACTTTTTTTTTTATTACAGGCCCTGGCGTTGGTTGGTTTGACTGGGTGGCGAACTTGTGCGACTGTTTCTGCGTCAGCTATATCCACCGTGCGCTCATACATTTACTGCCGAGGCGACCTTCCGGTACATATTTACAAACATATTCTTTTTTTTTTCATTTTCTGTTCCACGTTATGTGTATCCGTAGATGCATTTTCTCGTACAAGTAGTACGCGTTCATACCTTTGGAGACTCGTACCTGAACACATCAGCAAGATGTAGACCCGTGGATGAATGTCGACAATGTAGTTATTTTCAGTACTTAGTACTCATCCGGATAACCCCCGGTAACGGGAGTATACCTCGAAAAGTGTGACGGCTCCGCGATGTTGGCGGGACGGGCCCGAGATTGCACGAACTGCAGGGGGAGTCTAGAATTCCACCTTAATATCGTTCTTAAGAGATCCGAAAGGGCCTGGGCCTTAAGGTCCTGGAAGGTCCCAGGAGGTCTGGGCCCTTGATGTCTTGGGTCGTGTTTGCTTCGTTTGCACTGTTTGCTCCTTTGGGCCTGGGACAGATCTGTGCCCTAAGTTGTGGCCTCATGGATACAGGAATAGGTCCCTGCATTCCTGAAACCTTGCCACCCAGAGACACGGGATGTCGTCCAATTTTAGCGTTGTCAAAGGTATTTTGTTAAGTGAAAAGAGCAGGTCAGGTTGTGCATTGAGTGCACTCCCCATTCATTATCGATTGGGATTCGGAGGCGTGTATATTGCATGCCACAGTGAATCAATCCAATCAATCACGTCATTCATGCTAGCTTTGAGGGATAAAAGTCGCTAACTGGGGAATTCTCAGATGCCGAAGACGGAAAGTGAGATAGGAACATGTGACTTTGGTACTTTGGAGGGACCTCTTTCTATACTTCGGATCTGAACCGGTTTTATGGTGGCTGGGACCGAACTACATCAGCCTCAGTTGATTTACTAATTGATAGATCGGATAGAGCAAATTACCCCACGGCTAAACAAGGATGCAAAATCAAATTCGACCTGTCTATGCTAGTAGCTTGCGGACCATTTCAACCCTACTTCACAGTCAGTAACTCTGCATTGCTTCCTGGCTCGGAGTGATTCTACTCACGTCACAAATGTGCCAGCGGAGACTGGCATAGCTCTCATTAGCGCCGGACCGAGGCCCTGGAATAAACCTCTGATGCCACTGGTAGTCCAGGTGAGCTGGAACGCATGCCTCATAGTGCGGTATTTCTGATCCGAGCCAAAGCCATCACTTTGCATCTTACTCTTGATCACATCCAGTGGATGACTGAGAAGCCACAATGCCTCGCCAGCAAGACCGCCACAGACAGCGACTTGCCAGCTGGGCAGTTCCTCGCGCTTCTTCTGGGTCTTTTCTTGCAACACTGCGAGCATACCTTCATATGCAGCGAACCACACACCATAACCGTGGAATTCACGGAGAAGAGTCACAACCTGGCCACGATAGAGCCCCGCCGGACCAGCGAGACCCATGATTGTACTAGCACAGTCCCATGGTCCTGCATACAATCGACCAGCACCGTGCGGTTGGGCCTGTAAACGAATCCGAAGATGCTCCACCGGCCCAGATATCACACTGTTTGTCAGCCCCGCTGCATCACCAGCAAGATAGAACTGAGTGTGAGATAGGCTGCGGTCCTGGGCGGTATATTCTTGATCGTTGTAAGATTCAAGCAGCTGTCGGAAGCTGTGGAATGCACTAAACTGGATGCTAACCTATGCGATATATGAGCATGATCCACCGTCAGACATAGCAGACAGCTTACACAGGCCCCGACACCGAGCAGTGGCACTAAAGTTCCCTTTTGAGGCGATGTTAGAATATAATCTTAGATATCCGAGAATGTTTTCTCACTTTGTAAGATGCTGCGGGACCTTCCTTCGCCCAAATGTTTCGTGCAGCTGATAGTGCTGAGCCACGAGATTGAGTCTGTAATCGAACCTTCACGATATCTGGCAGGCGTCAGTCTAGTTCCAAGCATTCTCGTTTTACACACCGAAAGGTTGACCTAATCTAGCATTAGTGACATTTCCAAGCAGTATTCATGACCGCGGTAACTCACCGATCAAAACTTGAGCTACACCCCCTGCAGCTCCTGCACTCAAATCCTTTGCATTCTCTCTCCAGTCCATAGGCGGTGCAGAGAGCTCAGTAACAGATTTTCCTTTGGCAGACATCTTTGGGCGGTAGGTGGAGATACAAAGACAGTCCTTGGACAATGTTTAAATGTTGGTTCCCCGCCGAGGATTTGGATTCACGAGATTGCGGGTGTGAGCCCGAATGAATCACTGTCTCTCGGTTCAGCGCCGAAATTCATATCGGTCTTGTCGTCCGAGAAATATACTACAAAACACCCGTCTCTCAAATACCACGCAGCTTGGGTTAAGGAACCCCCACTGTCATTTCCCTCCCTCTCTTTACCCCTTCATCAGGGTCCTTGCTCGAGTCCCAACTCTGCTTCGTGTGCTCGGCGCAATCTAGGCGGCTTAGCAAACTTCCGTGTGCCTCCCATCCGCAATAAGCCAACATTTAAGTCCCCTTGAGCCTCAACTTAAATCACTTGGTAACCCCCTTCTAGCCGTCATACGAAACAGATCTGTTGAGCTTGTAATGCTTTAGGATGCCCTGGACAAACTTATGAGCCAAGTTCCAATCCAGGTGCCACTTTCAATTGGTGCACAAGAGGTACATATGCTACTCAATACCTAGGTAGTATTCAAGCCGAATCTTTCAATAGAACATATGCCCAGGTGGATATACACTTGAAATTCAGCACGCTGGTGCATTCAATAATTTTTCGATCTCCAGCCAGTCCATGTAATCTACTCCCGTCAACGGTAGAGTCGGATTATAAAAGCTCGAGTAGATCACTTCTGCTTCACCGGGATTGTGAGTAGCCAAATCTCCTTGCATGTCAAAGACTGGAGTGATAGGGTCCAATGTATCCCAGGGCTCGGAATACTAGTTCTCGTCCAACCCATATGGATGACCATCTGACAATGGTATTATGTCTTGCGGGAAATGACTTGGCTGGAGTGGCCTCAAATTCTCACATCGAGCACGCTCTGTTGCATCCGGATCTTTCTCAACCACTGATTGATTAGATGCTTGGATATCAAATTTATGATTGGGCCATATATGGAGACTCGACTGGGCGATGTCCTGAAGTCTTTTCCCAGCAGCTGGGTTTCCCGATCGAGCCAGGAATCCAAGAACCTCGAATGCTTGGCCTAATGACTTTGGTTGCTCCTTGGGTTTGTTTAAGAAGCCTGCCATGATGTGAATGAATGCTGCGGAGAATGTTGCTTCAAGGTCGAAAACCCATATCTTGCTAAAGGATTAATTATAGGTTAGTGTGTATAAAAACTAATAACTAAGTAGAGGGGAGTCCAAGAGCTTAGAACTTACGAATAGCTCGTTGTAGACGAAGAATATACAGTATTGCGAGGCTTCGGGTTGCTGCCTCAATGCACGTGTCACAGAATCTTGTCAGTGTGTCAGGTTCTGGCGGGTGCGATTCATCTTGGCGCCGGACTTCTAACCGTACTCTTCGGAGCAACATAGGCCGTGTGCATAGTATGATGGCCTACTAAGTTGTCAGTAAATCGATAGTATATTGCAAAGATCGAAGGGCGAATGACCTGGAAGAGCATTAAATACAGGGAAGCCCCTGTACGTGTCACCGTTTGTAATGGTTGGGAAAAGTCTAGAGAAAGAGACCGTGGAAAAGCTTGACCAATATCATATAGCTCTTGCAGGATGGCTTGGACCTTGCAAACGAGTTCCACTTGTGCGACAGCGGCATTTCCATATAGAGCTGATATCACAATAAGCAAAACAACTTTAGAGAAAAAAAGAAACTGGCATTTGTGCTGATCAGACAACCTACATGACATGATATTGTCGGTGACTCGCGCAATTCGGATATTTATCGTGAGAGCAACTGGGGATTGAAACCCTATGGCATGTCGCGGAAGCCCAACTCGCAGCTGCCGTTCGTCGGCACCGGCAGCAAGGCCCAGGCTAGATGATAAACGTCTATGGATGTATGTATCAGCTATCTCATGGTTCTATGGGAGTGGCAATGGTTTAAAAGGTGAGATAAGTAACACACGGCACGTACCGGTCAAGCATATAGACTGTCCACCAAAGTCTGAGTCTGTGTGTACCTTGAGAAGAAAGGCATGTCTGTTCGTTCTCGGGTAGATTGCAACCCAAAGCAATAGACAGCCGAAGAGCAATCCCAATCTGAACAATGTTAGGACATCTTGACGGCGTTTATTAATGAAGATGATGACTCTGCCCAGGCGAGAGGTGAGATCTTACATGCATATAGGCATCGATTTTCTGATCACACCATTGAAGATAAGTGGCAATCAGTGTAAGAATCTCAACCATTAACACTCCGCCATCATTTAATAGATGTAATGGCGGAAGTCGCCCAAGGGCCTCCGTAAATAACTCTGACCCTGGAGGCTGGGATGTATGTTGCTCAACATCCATCAGCTTGGCCATGGCCATGACCAAGAGGTATTCTGTATACCAAGCTGTCTGTTTCTGCTCATGCTGAGTCTCAGATGATTGGAAAAGCAGGCTCATTGAGTCGGAGAAGGAACGTGAGTCGAAAAGTGCTGGCTGACACCGAGGTAAAAGAGAAATCGGTCCAGCAAATGCTGGGATTGCTCTAGGGAAAGCATTAAGCCAAGGGTGACATGATTGGTCTCATCTGAGTGCAAATGATTATTGGTATGCGTTTGAC
Organism: Penicillium salamii; assembly: GCA_911197225.1. NCBI lineage: Eukaryota > Fungi > Ascomycota > Eurotiomycetes > Eurotiales > Aspergillaceae > Penicillium > Penicillium salamii. The sequence goes on along the minus strand of CAJVOY010000079.1, from coordinate 98,963 downwards.
TCCCCGCTTCTGTCCGGGGAGGCGCTTTGTCTTTGGGCATATCGAAAAGGGACCGGACCTGAGCGACAAACGCGGGACCCGAGGTGAGAGCTGTTGCTGCGAATCTTGTGAGTCTATCCTCGAGCCCGTCAAGATATGTGATGTTTACCTGGACTATCACTTGATATGCTCTCATTTTGTTTCCGGTTAGAGTGTCTGCTATTATCCACACCAGGACCTGGCGATGTGAGGCTCAGATGCCGGGGTGTATCTTCCGGTCTAAAGCCTCGAGCATCCAAACCTGGAAGAGATATTGAAGCTGGCGACGCGGATGGAGGTTGAAATTATGTGGCTGGGTTAGGGTCTGGCCTCGTAATTTGTTCCTCGTAGGATTCAATCTTGTCCAACAATTTCTTCACTTGCCTATCGAAGCGTTAGCTCAGGGATTGAAACACGTTCGGAAAGATACATACGCCTTGGAGTACCTTTTACGACCGGTAATTCCGATGACACATTCCCAGTCATGTTTCACGCAAGCGTCGCAGGGTTGATCACCCGAGCATTTCACCTTGCGCCGGCGACACGCCTCGCATCTGTATCAATGTTAGCGCGCATCTCAGCAGATTGAAATATCAAATCCCTCACGCATTTGTCGATCGCGCATTGGAAGTTAGGATTTTCTTTTTCGCTTGTCTGCGGATTTGTAGAGATTCCATCGCTAAGCTGGTCCTGGGGTATTTCGGGCTATCATCCGAGCCTTCGGGTTTAGAGGCTCAGTAGACTGTACTCTGTGGTGACGAAGAGAGATAGCGGTAGTAGCCCGAGGTCTGGATTTTGATGGACAGAAAATCGAATACAATAGCATAATCGGGTCGCATCCGAATGGAGGCTCGGTTTTTCTACATTCCCGGGTACATGTACCCGGAGAATCGGGTCTGCGTACCCGGGATGCCTTTCGGTCGTTTCCACAGGAGATCTCTCATATTTCGAAAAGTTAAAAAAAGAGCAAAAGAGAAAGATTCATACGGCTTCTTTTCGCTGCGCGCATGTTAATATCTAGTTTCTGTCAGTATCCTTCTGCTCTGTGGTTCTTACAGAGGCGGATAACGGGCGTGGGCCTCATGGCACAGACCTTGCGGCACGGGCCGGTCCCACGTGTGTGGATGTGGGAAATCCTGTGTGCGAGCCACAGTGATGGCAGCGACGAATGAGCCTCGGAAAGGAGATATCACTGTTGGAAGCAGATCAGGACAGGCCACTTTCTATATACTGAACAGTTGCGAGAGGAGAGAACACTACACTTGAGAAGATGGAGAGCTGATGCATGGATCACCTGACTCTGGAGTTTATTCCAACGTCGTGAGACAGGGTAACCAGCACGGAGTAGCTTTCATATACGATGTCAGTTCATTTAAAGGATAACTATAGTGGTAGCTCGAGGCCACTACATAAGTACAATCTAGGGGGATGTCCAAGATGGATATGGGGTTCTCGTTGATGTTTCGAACTATACAAGGTGTTGAGTCCCAAGGTTTGGGGCATTATGTCCATTTGACCGTTAGGTTCATCGACATTGTGTTTGGCATAGAGGTTCATTCTCAACTCATGACAAGCTTGTTTTGATGCGACGGAGAACCTCTTGTCGGAGCTGGAAATACTCCTCTTTGGTGCGACCGACTGCATCTCGATTCTCAACCGCCCTTCGGAACAAATATGACAGACAGTCCCCTAATGTGCCCCAGCTGAGGCACTTGAAAACTTCGGGGGCTGCTGACGACCTAATGCCTGTGTCACTACCCCCAAGCTGCAATAGTCGACAACTGACCCCGTCAGCCATCCCCAGGAGCTGCCCATACTGAACTTGGGTGACAGGGAGCCCCATAGAAATCTGCTCATTGATCAGAGTGCTGGCTAGCAAAGCACTTTCCTTATTGTGCGTGGCCAAGAAGAGTTCAGTGGAGGGAAATAGCTTGTCCCGATGACCAAATTCTCCGTATCGACGCTTGATCACACCTTCTGCAATGGAGTTGTAGGAGTCATCGGTTTCAGACTTGGTATTGTTGATAAGGTCACGGGGCTCCGCTGCGATATATGCACCCCGGACCAATTTGATGCCCAGGGTGAAACGATGGTCATCTGCTAGTTTCAAATGAGCGAGGACTGTGGCTGGTGTTGACTTCAGGTACGCCTGGTAAGTGTTGTAGACCACGGTCTTGCCATCGACGTTAAATTGCTTCATCAGATCAAGTGCAATATTATCGATAGCAGGTTGAACGGATTGCTGCTCAGCATCGATGAAGATTCGAGCCTGGCATTTTATCGCAGCCGCACAAATCTCTTGCAGCGCCGCACTCATCTGATCTGGCAAAGGTTGATTCGCGGCAAGAGCTTGCATTGCTGGCTCCCCAGCACCAGTAAGTCTAAGTCACAGGTGTGAGTAACAAACAAATGCCAGAGAGAAGGACTTGTCTTACTTTAATGCCAGAATATCACCCTTTCCGACCATTCCAGCTGTCTCTAGAACTCCTTGCCTCCATGCCTCGATGTCGGCATTATTCGACGACCCAATAGTAGAAACTTCCGGCTCGCGATCGGTCGCAGCTGTTTCTGCCGATGCTTTGGACGCATCAACCACAACCTCTCTAGCGTATGTCAATATGACACCCTTGAAGCCCATATCTTTTATGTTTCCGATCGTAGCCCGGACCTCTGTGCCATTCTCACCGGCGCAGAAATGGTTGTAGAATGTGGTTTTCATAACTCGATGGAGGATTGTGTTTTTATTCACATCCAGCAGAGACATACGCGGATGAACTATCAGCGACAAAAATTTCAAGGCCGGCGTCAATAGCCATCGATGAGAAGATATCGTTGTGATCAGCAGAGATCGTAGGAGCATCTTAGTTGGAAGCAAGCAATGTGGCGGCAGAGAGCTCTTTGATGAGCTCTTTGAGGCTACAGTGGCCGAGGTCGCTTTGTATCTCCGGGTCCATTGTGCCTGTTGCCGGCACCATACGTTGCCGTACACGATATGATGGCGCATCATGAGACCCAATGGCCTAACAGTCGGCGTCTTTGGCTGATGGGGTGAGAAAGTTGAATACCAAGAGAGAAAACACTTCAATTTGAATCCTCTTTAAAAGGTGTAGAATTCCCTTAACCCCGCGAATGAAGCTTCAAGTGGAACTCGGATGTGGCCCGGACTCGCAACCTCGGACAGAGTCGCCGACAGGGCGTGGTGCATCACATTAGGAAATTGTAGTAATTGGTTCGTTATAATGATTGGCTATTCATGGACTGATCTGGGGAACAATCGAATATCCATTCAGGGGGCTGATAAATGCACATTGAGCATGTAGTGGTTGGGCCAACCCTTCAAACGTTGGAAACAAAGAATTTGCTCAAAGAGCACCCTGATCTACTAGCATCCCATCATGACCTCAATTGTGGTGATGGGCAGATTGACAAGTTAGCGTGCTGCTTGAGCATGTGGTGGCAGTATAAGAGGTTTTAGCTGAAGAGCACCCTGGCCGAGTAATTTCCCTGTGAGATCTGATAAGGAGATACTCTTAGAAGCAGCTTTTTGAATACAGCCGATCTGGTGGATGATTCATGATGTACGTAAAATCACCCAAAGGATTGGCCACAAAGTCTGCGTCAATATCATAATGTGCATCAAACGCCGGACTCTACAATCAGATTTGATGGCGATAGCATATGAAGCTACCCAGAATCGAAATTATGGGAGTAAGATCCCAATCCCGGTGGAACGCACTCAATCCTGTGATTTGGGTGATCTCCGGATAAAGACAGCAAACACACATTTACTGGAACTTTTCCCTTTCGTCTCTCATATTGCAGTTGAAAGTAGTTGAAAGTGATATTGATTTTTGAGTGCAGAACAAGCTTGGAAAGATCATTCGCCATGACATTCAGCACTAGCGCTGTTGGGAAATGTTCCCATGTTGTTTGCAAGTTGGTGCCTGAGGCAGGACGATTGACTCATGCAAACGGTGCAAACATGACAAACAGGCGGGATGACTCCGATGCTTTCTTGTGACTTTCCATTGATAACGAAGTCCTCGATTTTTCATTGAGCTGATTGTGCTATTTCTGGCACGACAAAGGGTTCCAATAGCTGCACGAGTCTCTAGGACATTTTGAGCTTGGCCTCATTGATCTTCCATTCTTTCCTACGGTATGATAACTCCACGCTCTCCGCTGCTTTACAAGTCCAGCAACCAGCACAATGTGGTTTGAGAACGAAAACGATACTGATAGCGATGTGGTTCCAGTCATGGCCCCTAAACAGAAGGGTGGCCAAAAGCCCAAGACAAACACGGCGGATGAAGTGGAAGAGACCTTCCAGGCGGTGGTATGTTTCGCTGTCGCGCAAACTGCGCGACTATCTGCTGGTCAATCCTTTTACTCGTACCTGGTGACTGACGTCGATTGATGCTTAGGTGCTTGCGGATACTTTCGAGACACGATTTGAACCGTTCACACGCGACAAGCCCCGAGTACGTTATTTCAACCGCGAACCTCTCCAAGACTGCAATCTAATCAGCGAAATCCCTACAGTGCCTCTTGCCGCTCGCGAATACGCCTCTGATCGAATACACACTTGAATTCCTAGCCAATGCAGGTGTGGAAGAGGTGTTCCTCTATGGAGGCGCGCATTCAGATCAATTGGAGAAATATCTCAAGTACAAATGGAAGACTCTAGTATACAAAACATAGCTAACCCAGCTCTCTAGTGCCTCAAAATGGAGAGCCCTGTCATCCCCCTTCAAACAACTCAGCTTCCTCAAGTCGACATCTACTTCCGTCGGTGACGTTATGCGCGACCTGGATGGCAAGCACCTCATCACTGGAGACTTCATTGTTGTGAGCGGCGATGTGATCAGCAACCTGCCTATCGAAGGGGCTCTAGCCCAACACCGGAAGCGTCGGGAGTCCGACAAGAATGCAATCATGACCATGGTGCTGAGGGAAGCCGGCCTCAACCATCGGACCAAGTCATCCTCGGTCTCCCCAGTTTTCGTGATTGACCCTACCAAGGACCGCTGTCTCCACTACGAGGAAATCGACCACCATAATCATGACGAACAGCCAGCTCGTCTGAACATTGACTCTGAACTCATTTTGTCAAACCTTGAGCTCGATATTCGCCAAGATCTGATTGACTGCAGCATCGATATTTGTACCCCAGATGTACTGAGTTTATGGTCGGATAGTTTCGATTACCAGTCACCCCGCAAGCATTACTTGCACGGTGTTCTTAAGGACTACGAACTGAACGGCAAAACCCTCCACACTTACATCATTAAGGATCACTATGCTGCACGCGTACGCAACCTGAAAGCTTACGACGCCATCAGCAAAGATATCCTTGCGCGCTGGACATACCCTCTGTGTCCAGACACAAACTTGCTTCCGGGGCATTCCTATGATCTTCGCAAGGGCAGCTTGTATCAAGAGAAGGGCGTGACCCTGGCACGATCTTGCGTGATTGGTCGCCGCACAGTTATCGGAAAAGGAACAAGCATCGGCGACCGAACAGAAATCAAGAACACCGTCCTGGGCCGCAATTGCAAGGTTGGCCGCAATGTCAAACTGGAGGGTGCCTACATTTGGGATAATGTTGTGATTGGCGATGGGGTAGATGTTCGAGGGGCCATTATTGCCGACGGCGTGGTCCTCGGGAACAACTGTACCGTTGCAGCCGGTGCTCTTCTTTCATACGGCGTGAAAATTGCAGACGGTATCTCAATTGAAAGCGGGAAGCGAATTACAAGGACACGGATTGATGGAACCGTGGGCAAGAACGATCCTGCGGTTGTTGGTGAAGGTGGTGAGGGCTATGAGTTCATCCATGGCGAAGAAGAGGATGACGATGACGACGATGATGTGAGCGTTGCTTCGTCGGGACTTGGTATGATTCCTTCTATTTCAATTTGTGTGGAGCAATTTGTGTGGAGAACCCTTTGCTAACCATTCTATCTCTTCAGTCTACCGCATGCCAGGTCTCTCACTCTCATCTGTCTCTATCTCAACCCTTTCATCTGATGTTTCAGATAACTCCTGGGGACAATCTGAAGGGAGCCTACTCTCTGATGATGAGGAGTCAGACAACTTCCACCATGACGCATCAATCAGCTTGTACGACAGTCTGCGCGAAGGGGTGGCAGCGGACGTGGTTCAGCTTGAGCTGGTCACATTACGTATGACTGCCAATGCCTCGGACAACCAGGTCCGTCGGGCTATTGTTGAGGCGTTTATGAAGCATATCGAGCAGCTCATGGAGGGCGGCAAGGGAGCCGGGCCTGCCGTCAACGGGGTCTTTAACGCATACAAGGAAGTCATTGAGCGCACCCTCTTTGACCGCACCAAGGATCAAAAGAATGATCAGGTTGATTTGCTGCTTCTCCTCCAACAGGATCTTGTGAATCGCAACAAGGGAGACACAGTGCTTCTGTTCACAGCCAAGTCTCTCTATGAACTTGAGCTTGTTGAGGAGGAGGCATACGATCAGTGGTGGAACGATGAGCGCTCTAGCAACACCGAGGAGATGCGCACTGTTCGCACCCAGGCTCAGCAATTTGTTGACTGGCTGGCCGATGCCGAGGAAGAAAGTAGCGAGGAGGAAGATAGCGAGGAGGAGAGTGATGAAGAGTAGATACCACTATGACGACTAACAAATCAAATCAAAATTATGTAGTTCGCCTTTTCTGAGAGGTCAAATTTCTATTTTCTGAATGCCCTTGAGACAAGAAAATAAAAACCAAAGGAAAAAAAAATGACATGTTAGCTTGGGGGTGTCTACAGTGCAGGCAACAGACAGGCAAAGTGAAACCAATGGGGATGCCCAGGTGATTCATGCCAACGCCACCAGCAAGTACTCATTACTTAAGAGGTTTCCCAGAATTTGTCTGTACATTACCTCGTTTGATTTCTACTTACACGTAGGGAGAAGATTTAAATCAGATACAAAGCCCAAAAATAAAGTCGACCTCCGAAGAGCATCCGAGGAGCCCCCCGGGAGGCTCCATCTCCCCTTCCCCACTCCCCCTCCGACCATCCGTGCCCAGGTTTTATCCAGTGACGTGTGGCGCAGAAACAGAACCTCTACTCCTGGCAAGTTTGCCACTTCATTCACCACGCCTCCCACCACGCGAAAAAGAACGGCGGCCGAGGCGGCCATTGACAACGAGCCTCTGCCAGCCGCCCACGGGCACCGAACCGCGACATCCCACCGTTCGCGGAAGACCGACTCAGCGCCGACCGCGACCTCCGATACCACCGAGAGACCTGGTTCTGCGAGTCCTGTCAGCCGAAAAAAGGGCTTTCTCGGGACGCCCGCATCAACAACCGCCAGTATGGATTCGGACGATGACTTCATGAGTGACGTCTCCAGTGATGGGTTTCTAGGCACCCAGGGCTCTGATAATGAGAGTCTGGGCGAAGGTACGCGTCGCTTGTCTTGTCTTTCCTTTAGAGCAAACTGGCTAACAGATGACATGGGGGAGTAGACTTTGGTGACCTCGACACTGGTTTCTCGGACGACAAAGATCTCATTAGGGATAAGCGGAAGCCATACGAGGTTGAGTTCAAAGTACTTGATCCGCCGGATATCGACCAGGAGCAGAACACTCAGGTCGACGAGGTATGCGCTGTACTCGGGTTGCCACCAGAGTCGGCTGCGATCCTGCTGCGATTTGGTCGGTGGAACAAAGAGAAGTTGATCGAGTCATATATGGATCATCCAGAGGAAACATTGGAAGATGCCGGTCTCGGAACAAATTTCGAGGGATATGCGAAGACTGAGGTTGTCCCGGGATTCATGTGTGATATCTGCTGCGAGGAGGGAGATGACCTCGAGACATATGCGATGCGCTGTGGCCATAGGTTTTGTGTCGACTGCTACCGCCACTACTTGGGGCAAAAGATCAAGGAAGAGGGCGAAGCTGCTCGGATCCAGTGTCCAGGGAATGGGTGCACACGCATCGTGGATTCCAAATCAATGGATCTGCTTGTGACGAAGGATCTCAACGAAAGGTGGGTGTTTTGGTGGTTGAGAAACTCCGAGCGACTTGTTGCTGATACACTTCTCCCTACAGGTACTGCGAACTCTTGACTCGTACATACGTTGACGACAAAGAAAACTTGAAATGGTGCCCTGCTCCAAACTGCAAATATGCTATCGATTGTGGTGTGAGGACCCGCGATCTTCGTCGTGTGGTGCCAACAGTGCGATGTTTCTGCAAGCATGAATTCTGTTTTGGTTGCACTCTTGCCGACCACCAACCCACTCCATGCACATTGGTCAAAATGTGGCTACAGAAATGCGAAGACGATTCTGAAACTGCCAACTGGATCTCAGCCAACACTAAAGAGTGTCCAAGATGCAACTCAACCATTGAGAAGAACGGTGGTTGCAACCACATGACCTGCAGGAAGTGCAAGCACGAGTTCTGCTGGATGTGCATGGGCCTCTGGTCCGAACATGGCACAAGCTGGTATAACTGCAACAGATACGAAGAGAAATCAGGCTCGGATGCACGCAGCGCTCAAGCCAAATCACGCTCATTCCTCGAGCGCTATCTACATTACTATAATCGCTATGCAAACCACGAGCAGTCTGCGAAGCTTGACAAGGACCTTTACCTCAAGACCGAGAAGAAAATGACGAGTCTTCAATCACAATCTGGTCTGTCTTGGATTGAGGTGCAGTTCCTAGACACCGCGTCGCAGGCCTTGCAGCAGTGTCGCCAAACTCTCAAGTGGACCTACGCGTTTGCATTCTACCTTGCACGAAACAACTTGACTGAAATCTTCGAGGATAACCAGAAAGATTTGGAGATGGCCGTCGAGAGCCTGAGTGAAATGTTTGAGAAGCCAGTGTCCGAACTAGCGGGGCTCAAAGTCGATATTCTTGACAAGACCGCCTATTGCAACAAGCGTCGAGTGATCCTTCTGAGCGACACCGCCGAGAATTTGAAAAATGGTAAGATCTCACCTGTTGTTAATAACCGTGGCACATTTATTGACCATTTTAACAGGAGAGTGGTCATTTAATATTGAGTGGTGACATGCTTGCTGCCGGGTTGCGGCAGGCTTGCGGCAGACCACTAACAAGATTCTTTTTTGACGACTTGAATGACTTCTTTTCCCCTTGCGAGCATACTTCTTTTTTTTCCAATCACAATCGAGGACATTCGCATTCGAGGGCGGTTAGATAACAGCCTCATCATAGTACCTCATTTGACTGTAATGATCTGCATACACCCATGCTTGGTTAGACTCGTACTTAGGTATATGTCTCCTTGCGCTATCTCTCTACGTCAGGTGCATGGGTGTTTGTAGAACGTGATCCCAGTCGACAATATCATTAGCGGAATCCACAGGTATTATGTGTGTCACTGCGTTTACTCCCATTGTTGACTACATACTACTTCTAAGTCAAGTAGTGATTATGAGACATGACCAGTGTACTTCCCCAGCCCAGGAGGCCCATGTTTTCTACGAGGGTTAAGGGGCTGTCAGAATAGTTTTAGTCAGGGTTTTGGCCCAGACGGCTGGACCGGACCTCGGCGTGCCCCTTGAAAAAGTCGCGTGTTCCGATCTTTCATAGGATCTGTTGAAATGTTTCTGTATAACCTCAAAGCTGAAATGAACTTTTGGAAAATAGCAAATGCGGAAGACAAGACACATGGAGTAATGCAGCATTTCGTAATTCGTTGGACTATTGTCCACATCTTTACTCCGTACTCCAGTGTAGATCGAAAATATTCTGGAAGACAAATTACGCTCCACTCCGAGGTAACTAGGACAAATTGAGGCCAAGGGCGCCTGTCGGTTCCAGGGGCTCTTTTTTTTCTTATCTGATTGATAAAATTTTACTCTGTACCGACTGGGTACCTAAGCCGTGGTCATGCACGGGGGAAATACCAATAGGGTACTTGGGCTTCAACTCCGTCATCGGATCTTTCAACCCTTGTATAATACCCAAGGCTATAAGGTTATTACTACGTATATAATTGTTCCTCCATCATAGTTCTCCAAGGACCTCAGGAAGATGTAAAACACATAGAGAGTGAAACTTAGAAAAAGAGAGGTCCGATGTCCGGTAGTATAGCCAAGCTCCCAGCCAGGTGTTCGCGGATAATAGCGAACGTCGGCCTGAATAATTTCCTGTTAGCGCATTTTTCTTGGAGACGCATCTACTGTTTTTTTTAATTGTTTCTTTTTTTTTTTTTTTTTGTAACTCATCTTCTGTTTTGCACAAAAAGAAAGATATCTCATTACAACACGCTGAACCTAAGACAGTATAACTACTCTGTACTGGCATTCCTATTTCTCGCCTGTTCGTGTTTTGCTCGGGATCTCCACGGAGAACCCAACGTTTACCTCATCTCCGTCCTTCCATTCCTCCAACTCTCCGCAACTCCCTTTCGATCCTCTCCGCACGTCGAATTTTTTTCCAATTGCCGCCGCGTCTTGAGATAACAGAAGCTCAATGGCCTCCGACGCACCCGAGGAATTCGAGTATGTAGCTCTCCCGGCTTTTTTCTGCTTCTCACTTTCTCTTTCTTCGGATCATTGGATTGGTGTCGGTCGGCATGGGCGGGTTGAATGAAGCGACCGGTCTATTGTCTGGAGCGAAGAGGGCAGTCTTCAGCTCTCGCGATAGCTGTCCTTGTTCCAGGATCCCGTGCCCTATTTGTCTTGCCGTCGCTCTGTTGATCCAAGATATGTGCGACTGAAGCTAATGCGAAAATCTTTGCTCTAGTTACGAGGCTCTCCCCTCCAATTATGGTCTTGGCCGGAACATGCTGGCGGGTGCTTTCGCAGGAATAGCGGTAGGTTGACACAACCATTGGGCGGAACTTTGCTGATCGCATTTCAGGAACACTCTGTGATGTACCCCGTGGATTTGCTCAAGGTATGTTAAACACTATGAAGGGAAATGAGAGTGCGACCGAAAAAGAAATGATCTGACAATGAATATCGCTAGACTCGCATGCAAATTCTGAACCCGTCATCGGGTGGGCTGTACACGGGATTGACCAACGCGGTCTCTACAATTTACCGCGTTGAGGGCTGGCGGACACTATGGAAGGGTGTTTCCAGTGTGGTTGTGGGCGCGGGTGCGTATTCAGGATGTGTGGTGTTGAGAATTGGTGTGCTGATTTATCACAGGTCCGGCACACGCGGTGTACTTCGGTACATATGAAATTGTGAAGGAAATGGCTGGCGGCAATGTTGACGACGGACACCACCCCCTGGCTGCTGGTAATCAAATAAATCCTACCTGGATTTTCATTTGGAGCGCATAGCTAACAGGATTTTATTACAGCCATGAGTGGAGCCTCCGCTACAATCGCCAGCGATGCGCTTATGAACCCGTTTGATGGTAAGGTTCTTCGTGATCCGGTCATTTTGGTCGGCTTTGCTAACTGGTTCCTCAGTCATGAAGCAACGTATGCAGGTTCACGGCTCTGTTCACAAGACCCTGGCACAATGCGCCAAGACCCTCTATCGCACTGAGGGTCTCCAGGCTTTCTACGTATCCTACCCTACCACACTTTGCATGACTGTGCCTTTCACGGCTACTCAGTTTGTTGCCTACGAGTCGATCTCGAAGGTGATGAACCCCAAGCAAGATTACGACCCCTTCACCCACTGCATGGCTGGTGGTTTGGCCGGTGCCTTCGCAGCTGGTATCACCACACCCCTTGATGTCGTCAAAACCCTCCTCCAAACTCGAGGACTTGCGGACAGCGAGGAAGTTCGGTCGGCACGAGGTCTGTGGAACGCCGCCGGTATCATCAAGCGCCAATTCGGCTGGGCAGGCTTCTTGCGGGGCATGCGACCCCGTATCATTTCCACCATGCCTAGCACTGCGATTTGCTGGTACGTATTACACCGAGACTCGTATACAGGTCTTTGAGTCCATTGAACATTGACTAACATATTCTCAGGACATCCTATGAGATGGCCAAGGCATACTTCAAGGAACAATACGACTAAAAGAACCATATAAATCCTCCATCCCCCATCCCTCGCCATTCGTCCCATTCCTCCTCCCGATGGGTCCTCCTTGTTCCACTTGTTTGATATACCATGTTCGTGTGGGGACTACATAATCTTTTTTTCTGATCTTTCGAGGCGACCTGGGTCTGTTCTTTTTTTCTTCTTCAATCTGTTCCGGGGGGTTGTACATTTGGGCGGAGCCCGGCAACCCTCACCGAGGCGCATATTGGGCCATGAGTGTCCGAGTTCAATCTTGCATGTTTAGGGCTTTTTATGAAAAGCGTTACTGGCAGTGTATAGTTTTGGGGAAAATTGGGCATGAGGCGGCCGTTTCTGAGTCGACTCGGGGCTCGAATCTGGTGCTTTCTATTTCGTTCTGCCTCTGGATTGATGCTCTTCCAATGTATCTCTGTGGCGTCTGGTCATGAGTTTTCTCTTTTTGGTTGGAATTTCCCTGAGGACTGGGTTCTCCGTTGGCATCGATCTAACTTTTTATGATTTTTTAGTATTTTGCATGTACCCATAGACATGAAATCTTAGAGATGATATCCGAGCAATGTTTGCATTTCTATCTTCGAGACAGATAATTATAAGAGGGAAGATATAAATTGTATGTTAAAGTAGTAGCGACACCGCATGCAGTAATACCGAACCGACGACGTCACGCGAAAAATCATCCCCTCACTCCGCGGGAGATCATCGCACTCAACCAACTCCACCAACCGACCTTGTGTAATGGATGCAGGCGGGCCTGTTGATTCCCAATGATGCGCCCACGGCCTGCGTCTTCCATGCAGAAGACCTACGACGAATGCTATCTCGCGTGCTCTACCGCTGTATACTTTGAGGGCCAGGTAAGTGCGCTAGTCCCCCCGAACACCAGTTCGTTACTCATTACATCAGAACAACGAAGAGGAGGCATTGCGGTCCTGGCGATCCGCGCTCGAGACTATCTACCATCACAATGCCCGTCGTGTCCCATCGAACTATACCCCGAAATCTGAAACCGAGAAGGCCCTGCAGGACTCCATTCGGGCGCTAGAGGTCCAATGCCGAGAACGGGTCGATCTCCTGGGCGCTCTCCGAGCCAGCAGAAAGGAATCGGCAGAGGCTAATGGCGGTGGTAAAGAGAGCGCTACTCTCGTGAAGGGTAAATCTGTCACCAGCGCTCCGCCACCGCCGTCGTCCAACCTTCCCGGTTGGATCGGAGATGGAACGATCCCTGCTGTCGGCTACACCGACCTTTCCAAACCCGCTGCTATTCCCGGTCGACCCTCGCTGCCGACGAAACAAAGTTACGACTCGACCTTATTGTACGATGACGCTGGCCCTTCGCATCTGTCTGCGGCTGGCACGCCTGCACTCCGGGTGAACTCGAATTCCTCCGACAAAACGAAGTCCCGTGGCTCTAGTCCCGAGAGACGGAAACCCATGTTGACCACTCTACGCAGTAGTGATGGCAAGAAGAATGGTAAGAAGGTCAAGGTTCCGTCGAAGAAAAAAGAGTCTCGGCCTGCTGCCTCCAAAGCAGCTGGGTTGGCCTGGGGAAGCATCTACCGCTCTGCGTCGGGCGAAAAGCCCCCAAACGATGCAGCCATAGCATCATCACGGGCAAGCGCCACTGGTGACTCTTCTCAACGCCGAGATCCAGAACCGAGAGTCAGTTCTAGTGATGAACCGCGGCCGGCAAAAAATCGCACTTCTCGTGATCTGACGGGGGATCGGATCCCCACTGCCCATTGGCGAGAGCCTCTTCGTGCGTCTCCGAAGATGACCTCGCCAAAGATGCCTACACAACCGCCAGCGCGACAGCCTCATCCCCCGCCTCACAGTCCTCAATTATCGCATCCGTCTCCGATGTCTATGCCAAATCCGGCACATTATACAACTCCACCCAAGCCATCTATCAAGCCAAAGCCTGTCGCCTTACGATCTTCCCAACCTTCTCGGCCACCTTCAAGTCATCCGATGCAAACTACCAGATCTGAACAGACTTCAAGGACGATATCACCCCGGCTTGATCGGGAAGCAAATTCTTCAAATGACCGGCCACGCACGAAGTCGGCACCCAAAGTCTCTAGGATCAGTGAAACTGCTCGGGCTTCTCCGTCATCTGGTAGTGGCGACGATGTCTACCGTGGTGTGGACCGACTGGCAATATCACGGAGAAATGGAGATAGTGCAACAAGACGAAAGCCTCCTCCTGTGGAACGGCGAGAGACACCACCATCAAGTGATCAAGAGACTTCAGACCAGCGATCTTCGGCAGACGAGGCAGAAGACGAAGGCGAAGAAGACGACGAGGACATCAACAAAATTTTGGAAAAACTACCCAAGGGCGTTGACCCCGTCTCAGCAAAGCAGATTCTAAATGACATTGTAGTACGCGGTGATGAAGTGCACTGGGATGACATTGCCGGGCTAGAAGGAGCCAAAAAGGCTCTTAAAGAAGCAGTGGTTTACCCATTCCTTCGCCCCGATCTCTTTTCCGGTCTCCGCGAACCAGCCCGTGGAATGTTATTATTTGGCCCTCCAGGCACTGGTAAGACTATGCTCGCACGGGCAGTAGCCACGGAATCAAAGTCGACCTTCTTCTCCGTCTCTGCATCAAGTCTTACATCCAAATGGCATGGCGAAAGCGAGAAGCTCGTGCGTGCTCTTTTCGGTCTTGCCAAAGCTCTTGCCCCATCCATCATCTTCGTCGATGAGATCGACTCTCTACTTTCTGCACGTTCGTCCGGCTCGGAGCACGAGGCCTCCCGTCGCTCGAAGACGGAATTCCTGGTCCAGTGGTCTGATCTCCAACGTGCAGCCGCTGGCCGCGAGCAAACAAGTCGCGAGAAGAAGGAAGGTGATGCCAGTCGTGTGCTGGTCTTGGCTGCCACGAACATGCCTTGGGATATTGATGAGGCTGCTCGCCGGCGTTTTGTTCGTCGACAATACATTCCTTTACCCGAGCATCATGTTCGTGAGCAGCAAATCCGCAAGCTTATAGGCCATCAACATCATGAGCTTAGCGACGCCGATATCCAAGTTTTGGTCCATGTCACAGAAGGTACACTCCCCATTCATCCCCCATCTTGATTTATCTAATTGGCCATTACAGGTTTCTCTGGTTCAGATATCACTGCTCTCGCTAAGGACGCCGCCATGGGTCCCCTGCGCAACCTGGGCGAAGCCCTCCTCCACACACCCATGGATCAGATCCGTGCCATCATATTCCCTGACTTCGAAGCGAGTTTGTATTCCATTCGCCCTAGTGTTTCACCCGACGGGCTGAAAAAATATGAGGATTGGGCGAGAGAGTTTGGCGAGCGAGGTGGATAGACTCAAACCCTGGTCTACTCAACGCCAGCTCCTATTGTGAATTCACTCTTTGATACCTCTTGATTCTTATCTTGTTCTTTACTCTTGGGGCCCTGTTAGATACGACTAAACAAACCCAGCAGCATTGTGCTCTTACAATTCCAGTGTTCTCGAAGCATCTCTATCATAGTTTCTAACTTCTCCCAAACTAGTTGCTACCTAGGTAATGCATGGCCCTTGCTTAGACGCAGCGACGGCCTAGTTCTACAATGGTTTAATCGCCGAATTCATAAATACCAATATCAAGAATCAACGTTGAGATTGTTTGTAGGTAGATGATATAGACGATGAACATATAGATCGCTCAAATCCACTATTCACTAATTAGCTTAACAATACACGGATCTCTCCAGTTGTGCGAGGGAACAAGGATCTCAGGCTCCACTGTTCATCATCCTCTTCAGCGTCTTCGCTATCTTTCTTATTCGCTGTGGCATTGCCGTCAGATCGTCCACTCTGGCCACTGACACTGTCGCTACTTCCAGTAGTAACGTTGGCGGTTCCTCTGGCTTCGTCTGCGGCAATGATCATACCTTCAACGAACTCGAAATCCCGACAGAATGCCTCGACAGCATCTTCCGTGACGCTTTGTACAAGTGAGACACTCTGCACTCGCTTGAGATTATCGGTTGCGTCCATGAGTGCAGATGGAAGGAAGTCATCAAGTTGCTGGCTCGATGTGATCAAAGACTCTGGCTGGAAGGCGGGGAGTGTGGTCAAGTCGGCAAGATGGGGTTTTTGGTGTTCTGCCTTCTCGGCCTTCTTTTCGGCAGTGCCAGAGTCCTTTTCGGTCTTGGAGAATGGCTCTAAGGCATCTAGAAGGACTTGGAGGCCTGAAGTTTCGAGCAGGAAGTCATGTTGGGTGTTGAGGAGATCGATGCGAAGTGTTGACAAGGCTGCAGACAGGGGAGGAACATGTGTAGAGCGAGCAAAGGGGAAAGGTGAGACAGCTTCACGGGCTGCGAAGAGAATGTTGGTGCGGTATATACATTGGGCTGTGGTTGTCTTGAGTTCATCTGATGAGGCCCGAGCCAGTGTCAGGAATGGATCGAAAGCGACCCGAAGCACGGAAGTGAACGCATTCTCTTGATTCGAGTCCGTGGGTGACTCTTCTAGCCCGACAGAGGCCTCGTGGCTCTTCATGAGCAGTGCCAGATTTTCCAGTGCATCCAGCAGGAATTGTGGGGGTGATAAGTCGTCTGGAGGAGACAAAGCAATGCTGTCTCCTGCCAAAGCGCTAATCTGATCGCGCATCAAAGTTTCAAAGTGGTCGAAGGTGAACTTTTCCAGGTTTTGACACAGCTCAACCAGATTGGACTTCGTGCCCACCAATTTGGAGAACGTTGTGCGATAGAAAGATAGTAGGTTGACAACTTTGTAACAAGTGATAGGATCCTCGTGGCTCTGAATGACGAGTTCAATTCTCTGCCTCAGCGCACGAGATACCCCGGTAAGATCACGGTTGACCAAATCACTCAGAGCCTTCTGGCCGTCGAAGGTAACCTCCTGGTCCTCGTCGATCCGAGACCAAGGTTCGCTGTTCATGCCAGCTTGGAACCCTCGGGCGAGTTCATCTCCATCATCAACAAATAGAGACTCAAGCGCCTCGCGCTCAGAAACGGTTGTAGAATGTACCCACGCAAGCATGTCACCAATGTATCGGAGTGGGTCATGCGCCGAGAACTCAATCGGCTTAACGGTGCTTTCACCTCCAGCGCCAGGGCCACCGGCTCCGGAAATAGCATCAGTCAATGCATAGTGGAATGCATCAGACAAAACGTAGTCCCGCGCCTCTGCGAAGAAGTCCAAGCAGCTATGGAAGAGACTCGGGCGTTCTGCCAACACCCGCAAAGCACGGCGTATCGAACTGCTGATTCGAGGATCTTCCAGATTCAGGGACCTGAACTCTTTCTGGATCCATTTATAGAGCTTCTGGTATGCAGAATTGAGGTTGCGGGCGCTCATTTCCATGATTTCAAGACCCAATCGCTGGTTCTCGCCTCCAAGCAAGACCTCACAATCGTGGTGTACTTGTTTGACACGAGCCAAGACGTCAAAGAATCGCTCGTCGACTGACTCCTCAGCTGATGTCAAAATCAAGAGATCCTCCTCTGGTATCAGGAAATGTTTCGAAAATGCCTCTAGAAGTTGCTGTTTTGTTTCCGTCTCTTTCTTTTGCGCCATCAGCGCGGTGGCCTCCTCCAGCACAGGCGTAGTGTCCTGCTTTGCCAGGTTGATTCGTTTGCGCATGTCGTCGCATGTTTGATTCAGGGTTGAAATTACTGTGCCAATTCGTCTCAATTGCTGCAATTAGGAGGTACTATTAGCATTTCTAGGTCGAATCTCCAAGAATGGGAGTCTCACCTCGGCGACTTTGCCAAAATCCTTGACGATCTCCGCATTACAACCCACCACCTCCTTCTCCACATCAAGTCGTAGCTGTCTGCGTGTCTTTTCGGAGTTGTGGATCCCTCGTAAGCTCAATGTCTCGAGGGAATCCCGAATGTCGGAGTCCGCATAAGAGGCCGAGAGAACGGTTGTTAGCCTATTGGTGAGGGCGGTAGACCGCTGCGTTGGTGGTGTCGACGGCGAGGATGCTGCAGGCGAACCGACGCCATTACTGGCGCTACCACTCGGCGGGAAATAGCTCGTCATTGTTGTAAGCGACCCAGCGGACCTCGTGAGTTCGGCGGGGAGAAGTAGGAGACAACCTCACACGTAGCGTATCACCGCCTTCGGCGTATCTCTTATCAACACATTACCCCGTTTGATCCTCCCTCTTACTTTTGTCGACTTTGTGGTTACTGCATACTCCGAAACTACTTTGATCCATGGACAGTCCACTTATCTCGCCGGCTAAAGCCCGCCAGGCTGCTATACAAACCAAGGACTGGGCGTACGTTAACTCCTGGCTAAACCGACAATACGCGCCCAAGCCTGTCCCACCATTCGAGCGCAACGATGACACCCTCCGTGTGCTTCTAGCCCTGGCCGCAGCCAATGATGCCGCAGATGAGGAGGTTTCTGTGCAGCAGCGAGCTCGTGAGGAAGCAGTTCAGGCATACAAAGCGCGGGAGGAGTTCGAGCGCAAAGACCCACACGAGCAACAAAAAGCCCAAATCCTCGACGAAGTTGAGATGTGTCTTGACGATAGAGGAAGACGTGATCTCAATGATCTTGCTGAATCTGCGGTAGCTCTCGGCAATACATTAAACCCGAATCCTGGGGATCTGGGGCAGTCGATTGTGGAGCTCACTGTGGAGGAGTTTGAAGCTCAAGAACAGATTGCGAAAGTTGATACATTGCATCGGTATCTACAACAAGAGCTAGATCGGCTACAGGCGGATCTTGATGATCTCAAGTCCGACATGGCATATGAGACACCATCGAACACACAAAAGTTGACCTCAGAGTGGACGCGAGGTACAAAAACGCTTGCAATCAAGGTCGCCGAATACCAAGATCGCATCGCGTCATTGGAAAAGGTCCAATCGCAGGGACCGAGCATCGAAGAGCTGGTGGCAGAAGAGGAAAACGTGAGCAGGGCACGCGAGACGGTCAGGTCGTTGCAAGGCCGTGTGAGGGCTTTCCGGGACCTTCCCAAGAGTATCCCTGCAGCACGAGCAAAGTGCAAAGATTTGGAGAACGAGCTTGGTCAACTCATACAACAACGAGACTCGATGCTTAGCAGCTTGGATACGCGGCATTGAGACTGCTAACTTCAATCAAATACATCTGCTCAACGCCTTATTTGGGGTACATATGCAATGGAAGTTGCGGCAACTCAAGCGAAATGCATTTATAATAAATATTCTGGCTATGAAAAGCTATGAAAATTAAATGGTATCATAAACTCGTTGTGAGTCGTGAACGCAGGGCAATGCCTTGATTATGGAGCGGCCATCATAATAGCCACTCATATTGCAATCTTGGAAGGGGAAGGGCCATCCTAGTTGCCGAGACCGAGGGCGTTCTTGACCTTGTCACCGCTGGAAATTTGGTTAAAACAATCATAGAGAGAAATGCCTAGTGTCACCTACATGGAACCGGTAGCACCATCGTGGACATGGTTGTCGCTAGCGCGCTGGGCCTTATCAAAGACCTCCTGGCCAGCACCCTTGCTCTCGTCGGTCTGCAAACCACGAGCAATTCGATCGGTGGTATCGGTGGCCGCCTCATAGATCTTGTCCTGGGTGGACTTGGTGGAGTCAGGGGTGAGCTCCTCCTTGGCCTCTGAACGACGGTGTTAGTAACTTTATAAGCCTTTGGCTGTTTTGATGATTCGCCGACTGATTCTAGAATCTCGAATGGAACTTACTGGTAGTGAAATCCTTGCGACCGACGTCAGACATGATGAATATAGAGATATTTGTTGGAAGTGATCGTAAGAGTATAGTTAAGCTTGTTCAGTCTGAGACGAAGAAAGTAATCTGTCAAGCACTTGAGCAGAGGGGTTTATATAGATATTGTGTGTGTATGAGCCCATTCACATAACAAATGACGTCGTTTGCAGCTATCAATCTGTGTATATATCGTGATGGACCCCAGGTATTGTCAATAAACAGCATCTAGATGCCGCGTATACAAATCGAGTTGGGCTAAGACCCTGACCGAGAGCACGGTAACCAACCAGCGTGGATTCTGAGCTCGGCTACAGACGACACTTCTATAGGCGGGACCTCTGGAAAGTAGCTGTGGCTCAATCTGACACCCGATCTAATCCGATCTTCTCGTGGATGCTACACTGTGCAGGAAATGACGTCGCGATGAAGATGTGGCTGATCCAGTGCCAAGCTTTTAGAGTTTGGACACGAAGCCACACGGGACACCTCCCACGTGATCAGCCACACCAGTCCTTTCCCCGAGTCACGTGCCCGTTCTAGCATCACGTGTCTATTAAGACAAAACAGCAGGCGGTTAGTATAGGCAGAAATTCTCACCGCCACCGTCACCTGCTTCGGTCTTGAATGTTCCCTACCTATTCAAGTGCGGAGTAGTCCGTGGGCTTTAACTTGCTTCAGATTCTCATCCTCGTTCTGACTCACCATGTGGATTGGATCGACTCAGCCTTATGCATCGCTATCTGCCTTTGCCTGACTTTTCAATCAAGCCAACTTTTCGATGACCTTGCACCTCGCGCCTTTTTATTCCTATTATTGCGTTTCCCCAAATCGCAACAGAGATTCATCTCACAAACATTACCTCCATCGCTACACTCATCCTACCTAGCCATCAATGGTCAACACAACGTCCACTGAGTCTTCGAGCTGGGATTTCACCCAGGTGCACGACCTATTACGGTCGCCAACCTATGGGAGTACCTTGAGACCCAGTCGCCACCCCGAACCGATCGCCCCCTCGATCCAGGACCAACAGACCAATACTGCTGACTATGATTCTGTCATCAACCCCAAGACTCTGACCACCCGGGGTAGCCACACCAAACTAGGGGACTTTAATTCACTCTGGGAGCTTTTGAATCATGGCCCCGCTCCTGTTAGCCTGACGCCACCTTTGGTCACTACAAAGACCAAACCATCAAATACCGAATCACCATCCAAAACCACATCAGTTTTTGGAACACTCGATCAAACAGTTGGCAGTATCTTAGTGCGTGACAACCCTGTCACTGCATCCCTTCCAATCGTTTCGACCGACCATGATACCCAAGACATGAAGCGTTCGACTGTTGCCAGCCATGCTTCCCATTCTCCCACTCCAACACAACCAGTGTCGATCTTGAAGAAAGCAGCGGATGAAAAATGCCCTGGAAAACCCGTCACTGTGAAATTCGATAAACCACGTACTCCAACCAAATATGTCTCCACAAACGGAAGCTCTAGCGATACGCCCAAGGCCAAAGTCAAGCCGAAGAAGCAAGACAAACCCAAGCAAGTCCATACTCGCACTGAACCCATCTCTTCAGAAGGTAGTGCCGGTGTTGACTCAGACTCGAGCGCTGTTTTTGATCGTCCTTTGTCCAAGAGGACTGGAGCTTTGTCACTTGTTCCGGCTCAAATTGGTACGCCTGAAGCGACGAATAACCGCTACGACACCCCACCATCTTCATATGACGACCAAGAGTGGAGTCTGAACGCCGACATTATCAGAAACGGTATTCGTGTTCGGTCCACCTTGTACAAGTCACCGACGGAACGCAGAGTCACATTGATGACCAGACTTTTGAAGGAGTTTCCCGGCTATGCCCAACTTGTCTCCCAAGTAGGACAAGTTGTGCAAACTCACACCAAGAAAAGTCCTGCTTCGCCCCCTATTCATATCTTCGTTGATATGTCCAATGTAAGTCCTCGTTTCATCTCTAAAGATTGATCAAACTAACTAGACTGTCAGATTATGGTGGGATTCCATGATTCAGTCAAAGCCTCGCGAAATATTTCTCAATCAACTCGCATCCGTCGTGTCCACATGTCGTTTAGTAACCTGTCTCTCATCATGGAGCGAGGCCGTCAAGCCGCCAAGAGAGTCTTGGTGGGCTCCGATCGCCTCCCTTCTATCCAAGAAGCTGAAACGCTGGGTTATGAGACCAACATTTTAGACCGTGTACAAAAGGTGAAGCACACCACACCCCGTCGCAACAAATTCCGAAAGTGTCCAGCCTCCGACTCCCAGGGGGCATCCAGTGGACCTGAAACGGTCGCCGCCTCTGGGGAGCGTTGGGTTGAGCAAGGTGTGGACGAAATTTTGCACCTGAAGATCCTGGAGAGCCTGGTGGATACTGATGAACCTGCCACCATTGTTTTGGCCACCGGTGATGCGGCAGTTGCCGAGTTTTCTGGCGGGTTTATGAAGATGGTTGAACGGGCGCTGCAACGCGGCTGGACAGTTGAGCTTGTGAGCTTCGCGCAGGGAACTAGCTATGCGTATCGAAAGAAGGAGTTCCGGGCGCAGTGGGGAGATCGATTCCGCATTGTCGAGCTGGATCCTTATGTTGAGGAATTATTTGAATAATTCCAATCTCAGAAAGTTATTTTCTGTCGAATTGTTGTTGAAATGAAGACACTCATGTATCTTGACACATTGCGCATCTCGTATTCCGTACTCGTAGAGTCTCCTGGCACCCCACCAATTGGACGTCATTGGGTGGAAGACAACTGCCCGCACTGCTGCCTCTTGCATGTTTCCTTGTCTACCTAAGTACACAGCGCAATATTGATCAACAAAGTCTGGGCTATATATTGTTTGTGAACCTGTGCTCTCTCTATCTCTCTCTGCCACCAAAAGCATTGGAAAAATCAGTGCTTGGCATCCCGCCTCGATCCCGACCAGCGTCTTGCAGACTCAGCCAAAAAAAATCCTCTCGAGGACAAAAGAACAAAGTCCAAATCACGTCAAACAAGTTAAAATAAAAACAAGCCACACCGTCTTCATGTCTCAACATACCAATCAGGAGTTCTACGGCGGGGCCATTCGAGGCGTTGTCCCGCAGAACTGGATTGATTCCAGGTCAGTATATGAATCCTGAAGTGAACTTGGCTGCACTTCAGTCAACCCTTGAGCAATTCAAAAAACTACGCCTGAACAGTGACTAATGAACCCTCAGTACCCTGCGTGAAGTGCCTGATCACCAAGAGCTCTTCCTCTCACCAACCACGCTATCCAACCTGATCATCGAAATCAACCAGCGTGTGCCACAGGAAGAAGCGCTCACCGCAAGCGCCAAATTCAGCAACCGGCCAGCGGCCCCCAGTGGAAGCGCCACCTCCTTGCAAATCGACCATGCCGCTTGTCTGTATCACTTGCACGATCTGTGCGACGAAGGCGACACCATGAAGGTAGTCACGTCCCCATCCAAGGTCGACGTCCAGCTTGCTTCTTCCTCGCCATCACCTGCTCCGATCAAGGCGTATCGAGGAGTGGTCTCCTTCACTACGCCGAAGAAAGACGCCGAACCTGTCTCGGCTGGAGGTACCCCGCCATCATCACGGTTGACGTGCCACTACCTTCTTGTGCGGCTTGTGGCCCAGGAGACCGATCTTTTGGTCTTCTTCAATGTTCCTCATGAGGAATTTGAGAAGAGTGGAGATCCTAAGGGATTGGCGGCTGAGGAGGCTCTTGCGGCAGATACCATCAGCGCTTTGGTGGGGAAGTTACAGATCTGTGATTGGGGCCTTTTTGTTTGAAGATATTGGTCTGAATGATCAGTCGCGATGAGAAATACGGAGAAAATGAATTACAAGTATGAAGATATGGCTATGGAACTGACAGAGTTGTAACCGTTGTCTTGTAGGTTCTCTATTAATCTCTATCATTTCCAGGCTCCTGTTGCCTTTGAGTGCGGCATCTTTCATTCTGTCTCCATCTCGTCTACCTTCAAATGCCTCTTCTCGGACTCTGAGGGCTCGATAGTCAGTCGACGGCCATCCATCTTCTGCTCAAGATTATCGCACATCTTTTCCAGGCAGCCAAGTCGCTCGTTCGACTCTTCTAGTAGAGTTCCTACAGTCAAAAGCCTTGCTTTTAGTTTATCAATCTTTACAGACCAGGCTACAACTTGTTCTCGTTGTTCTCGTGCGATGAAATGCCGCATAGCGTTGGGCGCGCAAAGTGTGTCTTGATTTGGGACTGCATCCAGGTACGCAAATGTGTTAGCAGGTTCTTGTGGGGTATTATCAAATTTGAAATTAACATTGCCTGTCGCTGTTTGATCGGCAGAGCCCGTCTTCTGGGCTGTGTGCGGCATGGTCAAGGATTGGTTACCGAGGCTCGAAATTTTAAGAAGTATGCAGACAGTATGGGTATGCGATTATTGGGGGTTGTTTCGGAAAAATGCTTTGCTTTTAAGTCATTCCAGACGAGCAAAGATTACCCTTGAGGATCGGATCTACCTTTATACTTAAGTAAAAGATCGTGTAAGCACAAGGGTCGCTCATTGTGTACAAGACAATGAGCCTGGAGCATAGTGGAACAAAGAGGTACTGATCCCGTATTATCCTTGTATTTTAATTCAAATGGCAGCCTCCTTGGGTACCCAAATGACCTAATTGTGTAGATAGAGGGTTCCTAAATATTTTTTATAGTCAAACGTTTCATCGCCAGCGATGATTATAATGATTCCATCATCGGCAGGGCATCCCATCCGGTCTCTTCTTCGACGGGTTCCTCCGAGACACACCTCTGACACTGACACACAAAAAGGAACGATTTTCGAAGATGATCGCGGCGTGATTTGAGGTCATTGTATTGCGTCAAGTCGAAGTATGATATACAGCATTCTTCGCCGGGGAAGATATCGCGAGATGCAGTGAAGACCATGCGGCCTTTTTCGTCGGCTTTATGAATGATCTATAAACGGTTTAACATTGCCCATGATTACAGGGTCGAGATCAACCTACATTTGGCGAACACGAATGGTTGGCTATTGCTGCAGTGGGATACACCGCTGCGGCGTACTGTTCCCCACGATCGACTGGAGGCTTAGGGACAGGGAAGTGGCCAGTCTCACGTGGATATAGACCAAAAGAGTTTGCTTCTTCCTGGCATATGAGATGGAGAACACGATCTATCCCCATGTCATGGGGAAAGGCAGAGCTGCTCCGTAGATACTTCTTCACCAAGGTAGACCACAATCGCACTTTGTCATGGGACCAGGTATCCGACGATCCACAGAGCGAGTCAATGCCATCCCATCCATGTTCTAATTGTTGGACTGACGCACCGCCACTGGCTGCCGATAACTTATGCATTTGGCTGTGACGCATGGCAAGCAGGCGAACAATCACCCACAGCATGCCGAAGTCATATTCACTCCATTTGGAGCGAATTGGCCCAGCATACCGTTTGAGCCAAGTGCACTCAAACCCATGCCGTACTTGATCAGCCACCCGGCACGTACTGCTGCACCAAATGACGTCCGGGAGGCAGGCGTTCGGGCATGGATTCCGCTCTGGATTGCAAGCCGGTCGATTACAAGCGGGATAGCTGCAGATGAGGTTGTCGGGGTTTTCGTCAACGGGTATTATTGCGTAGGGGCGATCCACAAGAAGACAGGCGCCTTTGGGAATGGGACCGGAGACTCGAAACTGGCGGCCTTTGATCGGGTCGGTGCTTTGGATTAGATGCGGGTGGATCCAATCGGGCGTGATCCCGTCTACGATCCGGTTCGCTGGTTCGGTGGTGATATATACAGACATGGTCGCAATGGGAGGGCAATTTGATTTACGGGAGAAAAAACCCCCTTTGTGCAATTCGAATCAAGACTTCCCGGAGTGGGTCACTTCCCAGTAAAAAAAAAAAAAAAAAGGGTGATGTTATCCCAAGCGACCCCCATTGATTGGCGGATCTCTCACGGGTCGAGTTCCATGTTTCTGATTGGTCGATCTCAGGTTTCTAGCGTTTCTAGTGTTTCTAGCGTAATTCTTAATTCACCAGACTTGAGCAACTTGAGATCTATAAAGGTCTACAGGTTCTCTCGGTCTCGCTCCATACCTAGGCAGTAATCACACCATTGCTCTGGGGTTGCTCATCTCCAATACACCCTCTCAAATGCGCAAAGATTCTCCAGTAAACATCCGTGGCAGCTCTTTTGCCTACAATAGGATCAAGGTGCCCATATCCCTCGGCCAGGAACCTACGGTAGTATTTTTCTCCAAAATGCCGCCGTAGGAGCTCATAGTCCTTGAGCGTGGTCTCAGGATCGAACACCTGGTTGTCTGTACCCGAGATGAACAAGATAGGAAGACCTTGAAGTCTCTCCAAGCTCTCTTTCGTGAGAAGAGAATGCCCATCATTGTTCACACAGATTCCCCTGGTTCCCATGTTCACAACTTGCTTCATAAGTCGGGTGTAGGTTCCTGCGAAGAACTGGTGGACATTTTCGTGGAGTCCTAGGTCTAAGTTCTGGTGGTTCCACAGTAAGCCAAACACGAACGAAGTTCGACGACATGCCGTCGAGGTACAAATGTCGCGTGTGTGTCCAACTGGATAAAGGCAAAGTATACAATCGAGCAACCTTTGGAACAAAGGACTTACAGAGCTGCTCAAGATTGGAAAATAATCACCTGCCATGAACTCGTAGAGTCGAATCAACAAAGTAGTCCTCCCTTTGAGCGAGTTCCAATACCCAAAAACTTGATTCATGAAGACGGAATTTGCAGTTATCCCAAGAATCTGGCTGCTTTCGATGGTGCCATCAAGGATTCCCATGCACAGAGCTACTGAGCCCTGGCAATGAGCTATCACATAAGGTTTTCGTGGCTCCCTGTCTCGGATCGTTTTCAATGCCGCAGCAACGTCTAGACGGCAGTCAAAGACGGTGCCCCTTGAGGCGTCTTTAGAATCACAGCCCCAGCGAGGCGTCAATGCGTAGCAGCGATGACCACGTTCGGTGAAATATTGAACCACATTGCATCGTAGAAAAGGCAATGCGAATAGATTGTGTTTCGCGTCAAGTCCTGTGACTCCAGGCAGAAGCAGGATTGGTGGCAGAGTCGTTTGACTTTTTACCCATTCAGATGTTGAAGATGGCTCATATACATCGAGGCGCACCTGAACACCGTCAGATGCCTTTATCTCGTATGAGGCTGGACTGGGTTTCTTCGTGTCGATGTTGAATTGAGCCGGCGCCGTGGGGTATTGCACAGGTCCAAAAGGTCGGAAAAAATAGATGCTGATGTGGTACAAGAAAGATAGTAAAAAAGTGATCAAGGTCAACAGGAGTCCAACACGGAAGATCTGGGTGGTCCGGAAAGTCTGGACTTGCCGCTTGAAGTCTGACAACGAGATGTGGACTGCCCCAAATCCAACATTCGTTCCATCCGGTCGGGTGATACTCAAATTGACGGTAGTTGTGACTTTCCATGTCTTTCTAACGGAGAAAGCTATAGTTGAGTCAATCAATTTGCGTCCCTCAAGATGGTATGTTGTACCGTCCACCGAGACGAGCTGCAAGTGGTATAAAATTGCCAATGCCTCTGCGCTTTCTTTCACTGTTGTAAAAAATTCCAATTTGCCCTGGGCTCTAAGGGTAGACTTGGACAGCGCATGGCAAGAGACCGTTCCTGCACAGACTCCTTGATAACCAGACTCTGTTGGAATTAGCTTGATGGGATTATCAATATTGACAGGTGACCATTCTTACCCAGATGTTTGCATATATCCACTGTGAGAAGCATCTGGATAGAACAAGATGAACTCTTTCCCATGCCTTCAGAAAGTCCATAATCTTTGACACTTGGACCCACATATATGTGTCCAAATAAGGCTTCTGTAAACTGCCAGCCAATGGAAGTTGGGAGACCGTTGGAGCTGTATTGCTGACGAGGGTTGTCTTTTGGCCATTTGGGCTTGCTGTATATATCCAGTGGATCATTTTTGGTCTCTAGGTCAATCAACAGTCCAGCCTTCTTCGTGATGAAGTCCAAAGATCGCTCGGATAGGGCGGATATTGTTGCCAGGGGATTCACGCCTGAAACAATGAGTCAAAGAATTTTAGAAGCAACCAAATTCAATCCAACTTACCAAGTGCCGTCGGAATAATTGATGCATCACAGCATACGAGGCCGCCGTGTACTTGACTGCCATGACCGGTAAAGACCTCTCCAATCTGATTTGTAGCACCGCCTTGTCCAGTGCCATCACAGCTCATATTGGCACCTCCTAGTAAATGGACAGTGACTTCCTCTTGATGACGTCCTATGATGAAAGTTAGCTGACTTCTCAACATCTGTCAAGCGCCTTACCATAAAAGTATGAAACTCCCATTTTCGCTCCCGTGAGAGTGAAAAGATCGTGAAACATCCCTTTTATCCTTTTGAAATGCTCAGATCTACCTTCTTTTGGCGCTGATAGACAAATCTGGTCGTTTTTAAGCGTTGACATCATCTCGTTACTATCATGGGACATCACAAGATATGTTGATGTCCGCTGGAGAGCTCCGCCCAGGGCATAAGGTCCAAGTAGAAGGGACTTCAGCGAGGCAACAAATTTCCCTTTCTCGTTGCGGGTGTCCACAAAGAGAGATAACGCTTGATTTTTCATGGTTTGGAGAATGAGCATGGAATGAATGACTGGGTTAAAAGCCTCTGGGATACAACCGTCTTGAAGAACGTATCCAGACAGGCGACCCCTGGTAGAGTCAATATTTCGATTGTCAATCACCGAAGATATTGTCGGTCCAGGGAGAAGCATGGGGTCCGAAGATTGCCGAGCAATCCCGTTGATGTTGGTTTTCTCGTTGTATCCTTTTGTCGAAGTAAGTATCGATCAGACTGGCGTCTTTTGATCATTTGATGGCAACTGTCTTACCGAATATTAACATATCTCCATTTCCGGATAAATTTCGGCCAACCAGCGGAGACATTTTCAAGCCACGGCTCTTTGACCGGAGCAAAATTTCTGTAGTTCCCAGAGAGCCTGCTCCAAGGAAGCAAAATTCGCGCTACATCAGACAAATCAAGCAGTTAGTCGATATTAGCGGAGTTTGCACCAGTCTCCTGGCATTCCAACTCACCGATTTGACCCAGAACAGCTTCTCTCTGAAATGATCACTGAAAACCGATCTCCCACTTCCGTGCCAGGCGAAGTGGACAATGTATTGTCCCTCGTCAGCCTTCTCTACAAATCGAACCTCACAACCGCAGAATATTTCAGCGCCCCAATTCCATGCATCTGCAAGATACGTTGTAGCCACGGAGTTCTTCGAGCCATCATTAAGACCTGTGCACTCATGGCCAGTTCGGCTATTTGCCTCCATTTGTACAGCCGCATTGTTGCGGCCGCGGTGGAAAAACGTGGTTAGGGGTGCTCGACGGAAGTTTTTCGTGTATCCCATGGACTTTGACTGCTCTTGTAGATGCTCAAACTTGCTCGGTGTTGGAAAGTCCTCCGGGTACACAGAGGGCTGGAGCATTGTTTCTGCGCGAGCATAATCTGCCAAATCCGATCAACGTGACATCTCAAATTAGGGCATGCACTGGAAAGACCTTACATTCTTCTAGTTGATCTGGCTCTTTCCTGATTTCAGATGGCCACGGACTCGTTTCTAGTGTCTCTCGATCTGCCTTCAAGAAAACCCCAGCATTTATTAATGAAGACCCTCCAAGTGCTATGATGAAGAATGCAAATGTTAGATCTCTTGAGAATAACTAGCAGCCTGTTCGTACATACCATGAGCAGAAAACACATGTTGTCCATCGCCCAGAGTCAACTGGAATAGCCTGGTCGGATCTCGTGAGGAAAGCCAATTTGAGATGAAGCCATTGTTAGCGGAGTTTCCTGAGACATTCATGTCTCTGAGGCACTGCGAGAATGTATGCGGGAATGACCCAGCTATGAAGCTTTTGTTAGCGCCAGGGTCATTGAATTTCAAAATCTTGATCAGACTTCAGGGCTGGGTGGTTTTGTACATCTTCTTTCCCAACCAAGCTCTAGTACTGCCACGCTCTTTCCTGCTCGAGCCATTCGGCTGGCTGCTACGCCAGCTCCATACCCAGAGCCTATGACCAGAACATCGTACTCTGGCTTCATGGATTCGAAGGGACGACTCAACGTTGGATAATTGTCTGTTTTTGCGTGATTGCTTGACATTTTCCTGCAGGTGGACATGGAATGTTGCGATTGGACGGGTGCTAGTTGATAGAGCTAGACCAAGAAAAGATCTCACGGAATCTGTATCTAAAAAGCGCCAGAGATGGAAACGAATTGAGGGCAATAGACGGGACATATATAGACAGTGCCCGGCAGGCACATTGTTCCTATTGTATTGTACTCGGCTAGCCTGATTTGTGTTCTCTGGGTAGAGGGAAGCAAGGGCTAGAACCAGGCTACCCATGTAAGAAAGGCAAAATGCTACATTGATGCACGAAATCCTCGAGTGATCCAACAAAGAAAAGCCTTGTACGGGGTAGCCCTAGAGATGGGCTTGAACCAGTAGCTCGAGACCACGCTTTGTGATAGAGCATACTAACCCCGGATTGGCAGGTGTCAAAGTAAAAAAAAAGGGGGGGCGAGGGTGTACGAGTAAATCTCGGTCCAAACATGCAAATTGAGCTAGATCGAGTCGATTCTAGTCATCCTTACGAGTGTCCAACGCATAGCTACTCCTTTTACCCACACATCACATACGAATAATTTTAAATCACGTGGCCAATGTCTAACAGGCTAGTCCTGATTGAAGTAGGTACATGTATTGAAGACTCTCTACTCCGTGGCTAGTTGGCTAGTTAGTTACTTCCAAGGTTAACTAAGTAGCTAGTGAAGTAGTTAGTGTGGGAAGGCGTTTGTTTCTGTGCCGCCTTCCACCCTAAGCATTGTTAGCCCATGTCTGTGGAGCACAACTGTCGGCATTTGTGAATGACTGATCTAGACTAGCAAAATGTATCAGCTCGGCTGTTCGTATGAAACACGTCTTATCGGCCCCTATCATCTGTGAAATGAACATCATCAGTCGGCACTGTTTTGATGGGGAGTGCGTGGTAGAGTCTATTTAATCTTCCGACAAGAGAGCCGACAGATGTCTATAACCATGTCAGGAAGACACATGGTGCCATTGCAACTATCTTTAACGACTAACCGACTCGGAGGCTGTAGTGTCCCAAGCAAAAGGAAACAACCTTGCAAGTTCCGTACAGTCGCGTTTGGCGGTAGATAAACAGCCAGACTTGGCAATGTTGTCATATTAGCCCTGGGGTGTCAATTAGTCGAACTGCTCTGGTTGTTAAGTTACACCATGCCTACTCCAGGGCTTGGCGATTTCTATGCAGGGATGTATTCAAAAAGTCATTGATCGTTGCATATAATCCTAGCTCTCAAACATCAATCATCCAGATGAATTACAATCTTAGTATTGTTCTTTTTCGGTGGAGCACGAGGCACCGGCTTGATCTGTTTGAGGTAGCCCCTGCAACGGCCACAGCGGTGGCGGACCGGGTCCACGCTCTTTGAGTGTCGCCCAACCTCAAAGGGACACCCCAGTCCCACACAAGCCCAAACGTACTTGTGATTGATCTCATAGGTATGTTTGGTTGTGACTTCCACTCGGCCTCCATAGACAGGGTGATCTTTCAACGCCTTGGTGCATCGAGCACCCCATTGCTTGAAGCTAGCACCATGCTGCGCTGCACCCTTGCCCCTGTTTTCAGTAATGAGAATATCAAGCAAATGGCAATACTCATGCGTCAGGGTACACAGGATCTTGTCTTCGGTATCAAGGACTTTCTCGGACAACTCAATGGTGGCATTGTAACGTCGGCGCCCGGGATCTTCAACACTCGTTTCTCCAACGAATACCCTTTCTGACCGAACAGTTGCCCGACCAGCGGTGTTTCTGAAGTTTTTGGTCCAAACGAGTTTGATGCCACCGGTATCTTTGGTCATGCCGCCAATGCGATCATCGAAGAGACTCTCCAAATGCCGAAGGAAATCTTCAGCGAACCCGACTTTCTTCTCGTTGAATTCGGCGACTTGCGCACGAATCTCGCGTTTTCGTGCCGCCTCGGCTTTCTTCTGGGCTCTTACAGTAGTCGGGGGCGTATCCTTTGTCTCTGACTTCGATGGAGTACGCGGTGTGGATTGCTTGCGACCTGGCTTGAGTCGTGAAGGTAGTTCGTTATCCGAGTCCAATCTGAGTTTTGTTGTTAGAATGAGTTGCATTTCGAGGAATCTGGGAGACCTGCCTTGACGTTAAGTTTTGCGGCTGAGGGACATCTTCCTCTTCACTCGATAGATCGAGGTTCTCGATGTGTTTAATAAGTTCGTCGGGATCCTGGAGTCGCGGATGCAACGGATATGTTGAATCATTTTGGTCTCCGGAATCATCTGTGGTGTCTTCGAAAGATTCACAGTGTGACTTCGGCTCGAGATCCCTATCCTCGCCATCCTCGAGCGTGAGGAGCGCCGGCGTATGGATTGGACTTTCGAGTGGCTTCGATCCTTCCAGCTCTATTGGTGGGTTCGTGTTCATGGTGAATGTAGGTTCCGTCTCGGAAGGCGGTCTTCTTCCGCGCATAAGTCTCTTCCGGGGAGACTTTGCAGGGGAAGGTGGTGGTGTAGGCTCCTCTTCGGTGTCCGGTGTTTCATGGTCGGATTCTTCGTGAGAGCTAGGCTCTTCATTATCACTGACGATGAATTCGTCTATTGAATCAAAGCTGTCGTCAAAGCCTCGGTCGCTAGTCTCTTCTTCTTGCTCATCGCTCACTGGCGATCGCCTGCCAGTCTGTCGCGCTCTGTTCCTGCTTGGCTGTTGCGAGATATTTGGTCTGGTTGGTACTGGTCTGGTTGACGTTGAACCGGGCGTGCGAAGTTCATCTGTGGAATGTTCAGGTAGGTCGTTCTCTTTGTCATAACCTGCGGTCCGCATGGGATTCGGTCTGGGCCTTTGCTTCTTTGGTAAGAGTAGCGAGTTCACTCGTGCGAGCCCTAGTGTTCGTGGTCGTGTCTGCTTTCCGGTGGGTTGACTATCGATTTCACAATCAGAGGCGGACTCGTCGTCTGGTAATATATCGAAAGTGCTTGATCTCGCTAATTTTCGTCGGTTTTGGCTTTGTGCGTTCGAAAAATTGTGCTTGGTTGGGGAGCTCGTGTTGGAGCATGGCTGGTTAGACCGCCGGTTGTCAATATTGGTAGGTGTTTCCTTGCTTCCCCTGTGAGGGGTGCCGTTGACCAAAGGGTTGGCCGTATTAAGTCGGGCCATTGATGTGTTTGTGTGTCGATATGAATTTGAGCAATAAGAATAGTCTGGTTACGATGCTTCTGTCGATCACATTGGTTTTATCGTCTGGAAGGTTTTAATCCAAC
Organism: Penicillium salamii; assembly: GCA_911197225.1. NCBI lineage: Eukaryota > Fungi > Ascomycota > Eurotiomycetes > Eurotiales > Aspergillaceae > Penicillium > Penicillium salamii. Next base: position 65,831 of record CAJVOY010000079.1, on the reverse strand, counting down.
TCACCGTGAGCTGTCAACGGAAAGGGTTGGCACGGCAACGGGGGCTGTCAACCACCCCAACCTCCAGATCACCTGGACTGTACGGAGTACTCCGTACAGAGTACATTGAGCATGATCTGGCCATAATTTACATCAAGATGGCTGGCCAATATGCTCAAACAGCTTCTCCTTACCTGATCTGCCTAGGTGCTCTGTTTGTTGCTGAACCTCCAAAATTCGGCCGGCTGGGTCAGGGCTCTCTAAGTATTCTTATAGGATGAAGATTATATAGTAAAAATGAGCAGAAATTAAAGACTGTGTATTCCCAGGTGAGGCTAGGAGATACTTAAGTAAATAAAAGCTCAACACTTATTGTCGCCTCCCTTGATGTGACTTGTACAATGTATGTAAAGCTGCTCTAGTGGAAGTGTTGACGGGTGCTCCGAGGGATATATACTCGTAGAAGGATGAGTTTCAGAACAACACGGCGCGTAAAAGCTCTAACCGCGCGAGAGAGACACTTGTAGAATAATCCTCTAGTTACAGAGTATCAAGCGTATTATAGCTAAATTGGAGAGAAATTTTTATGAGGCGCCAAAAAGCCTCGTTTCCAACCTTTGAAAGCCACTAACTTCATATCCCGCTAAGCTATAAAGCCTGTTTGAACTGTAGAAATTCAAGGTATTTGCATAAAACAATGTTAAGCTTTAGAAACTTAGAATACTGGTATTCCGTGACCACTCCATTGATGATATACGAGGAAACTGAACATACGTCATGCCTAACGGCTACTGAGTATGAACTTAGAAGATTTGAATAATACTTAAGTACCTGGCGAGGTAGGCACTGGGGTCAAATGTGCACTCAAGTGAAGGCTCTACTCAAGTTTGTGAGTTGCTCTAAAGTGTTCTGAAGTTGATTATCAACAGTGTTGTCCCATCTATTGTAAGATCAACGTATATATATAACTTTAGAAGCAGTCGATCGGGAGAGAGTTGGAAAGACACAACGGCCTTGGAATTCAAAATCTCCTAGTCCAGTGTGGTGTGAGTAATGGATATATATAGTACGAAGTACTGAAGTAACTTTGGAAGCACCAGCAACAACCAAAGGACTATAGATTGACCATAGGCAAACATGTTTACGATATTAACTTCCGGGCCTTTCCCTACCGCTCAATCGTATACACAGCGGGTAGTGTACTCCGTATAAGCAAAAGTAGAATAAGGCACCTACTCGTAGACACCCAGGGAATACATCCATGGAATTATAAGCCTGGACTATCATTGGCTCATGACTTCAATGGCCCCGGGGGGTGGGATGGAGTCGGCTTCAGGAGTCGGGGCCATCTGGACACCCTGGGCACAGCCTCCTGTTTACTGTACTTGTACGAGTAGTAGTCATATGTAGGTGGCCCTCGGGGTGTACTCGTACAGAGTGCACCTAAGTAAGTGTGTGATTGGCACTGGAGCTTCTCCTTTAACAAGCTCTCCATGGCTCGTGCATAAAATTACGGAGTCAACATTGACCAGTGGCGAAAAAAAGGTTCCCATCTGACCAAGGGGTCAATGCAATGTTCACTTTGTATTCCGTATGGAGAAGTGGCATTTATATTCAGGGGTTGGGGCCAAAAATAATCCGGGAAGGGGAAGAGCTTGGACGGAGTACGGGGCTTCTAGAAACGCCCACAGCCATCGACGAGGGTGGCTCTCCTACTCATGCACCCTTAGGGGCAGCGAATCAAGCCAAAAGTACGAGTCTCTACGAGTACGAATAGGTAGCACTTGCCCGCAGTCTCCGAGCTCCGGACGCGTAGGAGGCTACGAGTACGGGTATCTTCATGAAACCCTGTGCCAAGATTGTTTCTAGCCACATTTCAGGACAATCATTTTAGTGCATCGGTAATTGAGTATTGAAAGGTGGCGGTTTATTACACCAGCCTTGTTACTCCGTACTCCGTACATCCAATAAATGTGCTACACTAGAGTCCGCCTGCCGGCTAGTGATCGCTGGCTAGACCCATTCAAGGCAACTGTTCATCACGGACGGAAAAGACAGGTTATTTTTGGTATGACATTAGCGATCGCTATCGGTCTTTAGATTTGTCAGTAGCCTTATATAGCGCCACAGACCCCCTTATATGCCCTTAAGAGAGTGACTAGACCAGCAGACTGAATAGGGGAGCAGAAGACCGGAATATTGGCAGAGTGTTATTCACTTATTCATGTACGGAGTGGGAAGAGCTGATGTATCAGTTCTGCACGGTCCTGCACCAGCGGACATGAAGGTGAACAAGGTACGGGAACCATGTTGTCAGCCAGAACTGATGCAGTTGGCGATAGAAGTACTCAAGTATGAAGTAGCTCGTATTTTGTACGGATCTTATGTATCCACCAGGGTGCCACGACATACCCAGTATATATGTACCAAGCATCATGTTCTAAAGTTTTCGCTTCAACGCATTCGCACGCTGCGTGGAGTGGCCACTTGGTCGAGGCTCTCTGAAAGGACATTGGAAAAAAGCAAAAAAGCAATCGGGATCCACTTGGTGCGTGGAACAAGACACAATCCCGGGTTTAACGGTGGAGATCAATTTCGATTACAAGATTACTAGCCTGGATACATGAAGATTCAGGATAGTATTGGCTGGTATGATCTGACACAAGATGTACTATGTGTACATTCATGGATATGCTAATGTAGATCTGACCATGGGCAATTATTGCCTAAAATTAGGCCTCACTGTATTCTGTACTCCGTGTAATTATATATGTATAACTTGAGAACTATGCATATAGTCGATGTTCAGTGTGGGCAAAAACTCCAGGATAAATATAGACCCAATTAGCGAGTCTGCGGCAGTGGACAACCCGAACCAAGGCCAAAGCCACCGATTCAAGTTTTTTGTGGTGGTACCACTCCACCGTGCGATAGAGTCGCCTATCATGAATGGCGGGTGTCCCAGCTTCCCCTTAATGCAGGCTAGCTCAACGGGCAGTGGAAAGTCAAATGTGATACACATTGAACCAATGGACTTTGAGACACCACTGTGGCAAATCAGCCGTACGCTAATGAAACAAGAGATTAAAAGTCTGCGAGGACCAAAGCAGCAACCAAAAGGGACGATCGTGGAGATAAGCATAGAATTGACTACAATTAAGTGTGCGGACAAAGAATTCTTGGGAAACGGGGGGAACTGTGGTTCATGTCGATTGAGCGCCATGGGTGAGACTCTGAAATGGAACATCCACTCGGAGTACACAATGTCCAAGGGGGAACGTACATAACTACGAGTAGTTACTCGTAGAGGACAAGAGTACGAATATCCAAGTGTAAATGGCACGAGGAATGAATAATACCTCCCTGCATACCGACGTGGTCATAACAACGAAGTTCTGGAGATACAGGTATTCTGAGAGAAAATTACCCACATTATTTGTGACCTGATTTGACGGTGGAGCAAGTTTCAGGGGCCGTCGAGACTCCCTTGGATTCCGGTGGCCGAGGCGCACAACCATTGGAGGCTGGGTGGGAAACACAGTAAATACAGTCGGACAATAACGGTAATTCTAATGTCGACAGTGGAAGTTCTCCGGTGCACAGAGAGGAGAGACATTTTATGTATTCTCCATGCAGGCTGGAAGTCAAACGCCGTACCTGCGTATTACTGTAAACGAGTGGGTACTGGGTACTTGGTGTAAACAGGGGGAGATCATACTGGGCAGAGGTATCCTGTACCTGGTGCTCTGACACGTACCCTTCGGTGTATGGTGACGGTAAATTAGACCAGTAAGTCCCCCCCCCCCGATTCCCAAAATAACACCAAGCATTTTCTTGTCTTCTCTTTCCAACCCCCTTCCATTCGCTTTTTGTTTCCAAACCATCCTTCCTTTTTGATTTTGCTACCTTTCGTTGTTGCCTTTTCTGACGATTGGAGGGAGGTTGCTTCTTTGCTAGATTCATTGCTCTTTCCTTGACGGGATCACATTCGTTACTGAGCTTCAAGATCGTTCATTAGACACGCGCATCTGGGTATCAGCGCATCAATCCCTGTGCCTATGCTGCATCAATTCGACATCTCACCAAAATTTCTTTGAATGGTCGCGGTTGAAGTGAGCCTTCCAACACCCCTGGATTACATTCGTGGAGACATTTGAAGGAAAGTGGAATTAACTCTTGACTAGAGCTGTTAGCTTTGAATCGATCGCGACTTGCCCGTCATGTCAGGCTACGCTGGCGGAGGCCACTATGACGATGGCTATGCCAATCAAGGTCATGGTGACTCCTATTACCAGGACGAGCATGCCCAAGGAGGCTACTACGACAACCAAGCATATGGCGATGGTTACTACGACCAGGGGTAGGAGAAATCACTGACGCGTTGATTGTGAGCTTGAGAAGCTGACAAAATATGCAGTCATGGCTACTACGGCGATGGCCACGGTGCCGATGGCGCCCACCCCGCCGATGGCGCAGCACACGGTCAAGGATACGCCGATGGAGGATACTACGAGGCTGGACACCAGGATTACGGCGACCAGTATTACGACCAGGGCCACGGGGAATACCCACGAGGTCGACGTGGTAATGATTCCGAGGAGGACTCCGAAACTTTCAGCGATTTCACAATGAGATCAGAGACCGCTCGCGCTGCGGACATGGATTACTATGGCCGCGGAGACGAACGATACAACAGCTACACAGACAGCCAGTACGGCGGGCGTAGTGGCTACGGAGGATATCGTCCTCCATCTTCTCAGATTTCCTACGGCGCCAACCGGTCATCCGGTGCTTCAACCCCTGTTTATGGCATGGACTACGGCAACGCGCTCCCCGCTGGCCAGCGCTCGCGTGAACCATATCCAGCTTGGTCTTCTGATGCCCAAATCCCCCTCTCGAAGGAGGAGGTTGAGGACATCTTCCTGGACTTGGTCAACAAATTCGGCTTCCAACGGGACAGCATGCGGAACATGTACGACCACATGATGACGATGTTGGACTCTCGTGCTTCGCGTATGACTCCCAACCAGGCCTTGCTTTCCATCCACGCCGACTACATTGGAGGACACAACGCAAACTATCGCCGATGGTACTTTGCCGCCCACCTGGACCTTGACGATGCGGTAGGCTTCGCCAACATGAAGCTTGGAAAGGCGGACCGCAAAACCCGCAAGGCCCGTAAAGCAGCTGCTAAGGCAGCCAAGCAAAATCCCGAGAACGAAGAGGAAACCCTCGAAGCGTTGGAGGGCGACAACAGCTTGGAGGCTGCCGAATACCGGTGGAAGTCGCGCATGAACCGCATGTCTCAGCACGACCGGGCCCGCCAGATTGCCCTGTACTTGCTGATTTGGGGAGAGGCAAACCAGGTCCGTTTCCTCCCGGAGTGCATTTGCTTCATCTTCAAGTGCGCCGACGACTATTACACTTCCCCTGAGTGTCAAGCACGAGTTGAACCAGTTGAGGAATTCACCTACTTGAACGAGATTGTCACTCCTCTCTACCAGTACTGCCGTGACCAGGGATACGAGATCATGGACGGCAAGTACGTGCGTCGTGAGCACGACCACAATGAAATCATTGGCTACGATGATATGAACCAGCTGTTCTGGTACCCCGAGGGTATTGAGCGTATCAGCTTTGAGGACAAGACTCGCTTGGTTGATGTTCCAATCGGCGAGAGATGGCCCAAACTGAAGGATGTCGTCTGGAAGAAGGCTTTCTTCAAGACATACAAGGAAACTCGCTCGTGGTTCCATATGATCACAAACTTCAACCGTATTTGGGTCATTCATCTTGGCTCATTCTGGTTCTTCACTGCTTACAACGCTCCCACTCTCTACACCATCAACTACCAACAACAGCTCAACAACAAGCCGGATAGTCCCAAGTTCCTGGCTGCTGTCGGTTTCGGTGGTGCTCTCGTTTCGTTCATCCAAATCATGGCCACCATTTTCGAATGGGTGTATGTTCCTCGAGGTTGGGCCGGTGCTCAGCATTTGCGCAAGCGCTTTATGTTCCTCATTGGCGTCTTCATCATCAACTTAGCACCCGGTATCGTTATCTTCAGCATTTTGCCTAGCCTCAAAATGTCGACCAAAACGGAACATGGCATTGGTCTTGCTCTTGGTATTGTGCACTTCGTCCTTGCGGTCCTCACGGCTGTCTTCTTCGCAGTTCAGCCACTGGGTGCCCTCTTCGGAAACTACATGAAGAAGAATGGACGCAAGTACGTCGCCAGTCAGACTTTCACTGCCAGTTTCCCTCGTCTCGCGGGCAATGATATGTGGATGTCTTACGGTCTCTGGGTCTGTGTCTTTGGTGCAAAGCTCGCTGAGTCTTACTTCTTCTTGACTCTGTCGTTCAAGGATCCCATTCGCATTCTCTCGCCAATGCAGATTCACCAGTGCACTGGTGCGAAGTACATTGGCAATCAGGTCTGCCACCGACAGCCTCAGATCCTATTGGGTCTCATGGCCTTCATGGATTTGACGCTCTTCTTCTTGGATAGTTACCTGTGGTACATCATTTGCAACACGATCTTCTCGGTCGCAAGATCATTCTACCTCGGTGTGTCAATTTGGTCACCCTGGAGAAACATTTTCTCCCGCCTGCCGAAGCGTATCTACTCCAAGGTTCTCGCTACTACCGACATGGAGATCAAGTACAAGCCCAAGGTCCTTATCTCTCAAGTGTGGAACGCGATCATTATCTCGATGTACCGCGAGCACCTGCTGGCCATCGATCACGTCCAGAAGCTGCTATACCACCAGGTTCCCTCTGAGCAGGAAGGCAAGCGCACTCTTCGCGCCCCCACCTTCTTTGTGTCGCAGGAAGATCAGTCATTCAAGACTGAGTTCTTCCCTCAGGGCAGTGAAGCTGAACGCCGTATCTCCTTCTTCGCGCAATCCCTCTCCACCCCCATGCCGGAACCTCTACCCGTCGACAACATGCCCACATTCACCGTCCTGATCCCTCACTACAGCGAGAAGATCCTTCTCTCTCTGCGTGAGATCATTCGCGAGGATGAACCGTACTCTCGTGTCACTCTACTGGAATACCTCAAGCAGCTTCACCCCCACGAGTGGGACTGCTTCGTCAAGGACACCAAAATCCTCGCAGATGAGACATCGCAGTTCAACGGTGATTACGAGAAGCCCGAAAAGGATGTCGCCAAGAGCAAGATTGATGATCTTCCATTCTACTGCATTGGTTTCAAGTCTGCCGCCCCCGAGTACACCCTTCGCACCCGAATTTGGGCATCACTCCGATCACAGACCTTGTACCGCACTGTTTCTGGTTTCATGAACTACAGCCGTGCTATCAAGCTCCTTTACCGTGTGGAAAACCCAGAGGTTGTCCAAATGTTTGGTGGTAACTCCGAGAAGCTCGAGCGTGAGCTCGAGCGCATGGCCCGTCGCAAGTTCCGCATCTGTGTTTCCATGCAGCGTTACGCCAAGTTCAACAAGGATGAGCGTGAGAACACTGAGTTCTTGCTCCGTGCCTACCCGGATCTGCAAATCGCCTACCTCGACGAAGAGCCCCCTGTGAACGAGGGCGAGGAGCCCCGTCTCTACTCGGCGTTGATTGATGGTCATTGTGAACTTCTCGAGAACAACATGCGCAAGCCCAAGTTCCGAATCCAGCTCTCCGGCAACCCCATTCTCGGAGACGGAAAGTCCGACAACCAGAACCACTCCATCATCTTCTACCGCGGTGAATACATCCAGCTTATCGATGCTAACCAGGATAACTACCTGGAAGAATGTCTGAAGATTCGCAGCGTCCTCGCCGAATTCGAGGAACTCACCACTGACAACGTTTCCCCTTACACACCCGGTGTCGCTTCCCCCGCCGAGACCCCCGTCGCCATTCTCGGTGCTCGTGAATACATTTTCTCCGAGAACGTCGGTGTCCTCGGTGATGTTGCTGCCTCCAAGGAACAGACATTCGGTACTCTCTTCGCACGTACGCTTTCCCAAGTCGGTGGTAAGCTGCACTACGGTCACCCCGATTTCCTCAACGCCACTTTCATGTGTACTCGTGGAGGTGTCTCCAAGGCTCAAAAGGGATTGCATCTGAACGAAGATATTTACGCCGGTATGAACGCTCTCTTGCGTGGTGGTCGCATCAAGCACTGCGAGTACTTCCAGTGTGGTAAGGGTCGTGATCTGGGTTTCGGCTCTATTCTGAACTTCACCACCAAGATTGGTACTGGTATGGGTGAACAGATGTTGTCTCGCGAGTACTACTACCTCGGAACCCAGCTGCCTCTTGACCGTTTCCTCTCCTTCTACTACGCTCACCCTGGTTTCCATCTCAACAACATGTTCATTATGCTTTCAGTCCAAATGTTCATGATCGTGTTGATCAACCTGGGTGCACTGAAGCATGAGACCATCATCTGCAAGTACAACTCCGACCTGCCCATCACTGATCCCCTTGTGCCTACCCTCTGTGCCAACTTGACTCCCATTCTCGACTGGGTCAACCGTTGCGTTATCTCCATTTTCATCGTTTTCTTCATCTCTTGGGTGCCCTTGGCAGTCCAGGAATTGACCGAGCGTGGTGTTTGGCGCATGGCTACCCGTTTGGCTAAGCACTTTGGTTCGTTGTCCTTCATGTTCGAGGTGTTCGTTTGTCAGATCTACGCCAACGCCGTGCATGCCAACTTGTCTTTCGGAGGTGCCCGTTACATCGGTACTGGACGTGGCTTTGCCACTGCCCGTATTCCCTTTGGTGTGCTGTACTCCCGTTTTGCTAGTCCTTCGATCTATCTGGGTGCTCGTCTGCTCCTCATGCTGTTGTTCTCCACTACAACCGTCTGGACACCCGCTCTGATCTGGTTCTGGGTCTCCCTTCTCGCCCTCTGCATCTCGCCCTTCTTGTTCAACCCCCACCAATTTGCGTGGAACGACTTCTTCATTGACTATCGTGACTACATCCGCTGGTTGTCGCGTGGTAACTCTCGTTCCCACGCTTCTTCCTGGATTGGCTTCTGTCGTCTCTCGCGTACTCGTCTGACTGGTTACAAGCGCAAACTCCTTGGTGTTCCGTCCGAGAAGGGTTCAGGCGATATCCCAAGAGCTCGCATCACCAACATCTTCTTCAGCGAAATCATCTCGCCCCTGCTTGGTGTCGGTGCCACCCTGATCCCTTACCTCTACATCAACTCTCGCACCATGTTCTCCGATGACAACGCATGGGCCGCTAACCCCATTGCTCGTGTTGCGATCGTTGCGTTCGCCCCCGTTGGCATCAACGCTGGTGTCGCTGGTATGTTCTTCGGTATGGCTTGCTGTATGGGCCCCCTCTTCGGCATGTGCTGCAAGAAATTCGGTGCTGTGCTCGCCGCCATTGCACACGCCATTGCCGTCATTGCATTCCTCATCTTCTTCCTCGCAATGTTCGTTCTTGAATCTCTCAACTGGCCTCGAACAATCTCTGGTATGATTGCGGCTATGGCTCTCCAGCGCTTCATCTACAAGTTGATCATTTCCCTCGCGTTGACTCGTGAGTTCAAGAACGACCAGTCTAACATTGCCTGGTGGACTGGAAAATGGTATAACATGGGATGGCACTCGCTGTCTCAGCCCGGCCGTGAGTTCTTGTGTAAGATCACCGAGCTTGGCTACTTCGCAACCGACTTCTTCCTGGGACACATCCTCCTGTTCGCCATGCTCCCTGCACTGGCCATTCCCTACGTCGACAAGTTCCACTCGGTGATCCTCTTCTGGCTGCGCCCAAGGTTAGTAATCCCCGCTCCATGTTTTTAGGTCATTTGAAACTAACTATCTCTCTAGCCGGCAAATCCGTCCTCCTATCTACTCACTCAAGCAGTCCAAGCTGCGCAAGAGACGTGTTGTCCGCTTCGCCATTCTGTACTTCACTATCCTTGTCATCTTTGTGGTCATCATAGCTGCTCCCGTTGTTCTCCGCAACACTGCTGTGCTGGACAGCTTCTTGAAGAACTCCCTCTGGGACGCCATCGGTGTGAAGGACACTACGGCCATCGGCCTCCTTCAACCGCTTGACCACAATCTCAATGACACTGTCGACTGGTACACTGGCTCCGGCCTCCCCGGAGGCTACTCATCTGCTGCCGCTCCAACCCCCGCCGCTGGTACCAACAAGTGGGCCATTTGAGGCGTTTGCGATATGACATTGGAATGGTTTGTACAAACTCGCGTTTCTTAAAATTCGCTGCATTTTTCTGAACCCATCGGCGTACACGTTGAACTTAATGAATGGCTGCTTCCAATATCTCTTGTCGAATGACGCTTGTATGAAGGGCCTCGTCATCCCGGGGGTTTACCTTCGTTTCCAGCTTTCTTTGCTTGTTTTATTTACACTTCAATCGGAATTAAATTGCATTGCTTTTGTGAAAACGTATCCCTAGTAGACAGCAAGTACCAGCGTAGCATAATGAGGGTAGCTAATACCCCGATCGCTGACTTCCCACAGCGCACGGTTGATGGACGGTCACGTGCAACGGAGGACCCAGGACCCCGAATCCCCCGTTTCACCACCCGTAAGTTTTTGGATGACGCTGAAACGACTTGACCTCTCAATTCTCGACCTTCTTTGTTCCTGGCACTCATCTGACCCCGCGCTTCTTCCCGCGAGTGCCCCCTAGTCCGCCGCCATGGATCTCCAGGAGACCCAACGTCTCCTTTCCGTATACCTGCATGAACTTGCCGACCTATTCCACCGCGTGCCTGGATCAGCAATTTTCCTCCGCTATGTGAAATCCAGCTACCAGGATGACCCTATTCGATCCGCCGTCGAGCTCTTTCTGTTCCTCTTCGCCGTGCGATATCTACTGGCCCCGAAATATTCGACCAAGCCTGGTGTTGTACCACTCACAGAAGATGAGATTGATGATTTGGTAGACGAGTGGACCCCTGAGCCTCTCGTCGGGAAACCCACCGACCTAGAAGAGATGGAAGTCGACAAGCGCACAGTGATCGTTGGGTAATGTCCCTCCCCAGACCATTTTCTCCCCCATGACCTCCGCGGACTTGTTACTGACGCATGAGCTTCGCCCCTGCAGCCCCGTTGGCCCAAAATCGAAACTCGCCAATGGCCGAACCGTCATGAACCTCGGATCCTTCAATTTCTACAATTTCAACACAAACGAATCGCTCAAGGAACAGGCCATCCAGACACTCCGCACGTATGGTGTTGGACCTTGTGGTCCCCGAGGTTTCTACGGCAGTCAGGATGTCCACATGAAAACCGAAGATGACGTCTCGGCTTTCTTAGGGACCACAGCCTGTATCATCTATTCTCAGGCATTTTCGACGATCTCCAGTGTCATTCCCGCTTTCTCGAAGCGTGGCGACATCATTGTTGCGGACAAGGGGGTTAGTTTCGCCATTCGCAAGGGAATTCAGATTTCGCGAAGCATAGTCCGCTGGTATGAGCACAACGATATGGAAGATTTGGAAAGAGTCCTTGCAAAGGTCACCAAGGAGCAAGCTCGCAAGCCCTTGACCCGCAGATTCATCATCACCGAGGGTTTGTTCGAGACTTACGGTGACATGGCAGACCTACCCAAGATCGTATGTAGCCGGAGTACGTCTGAAAACATCGCCACACTAACAATTCCTACAGGTCGAGTTGAGACTGAAGTACAAGTTCCGTCTGATCCTGGATGAGACATGGTCCTTTGGTGTTCTTGGTCGCACTGGTCGTGGCATTACAGAGCACCAGAATGTCGACGCAGCCGAAGTTGATATGATTGTGGGATCACTGGCTGGCCCACTTGTTGCTGGTGGTGGTTTCTGTGCTGGCTCAGAGGAGATCGTTCACCATCAACGTATCTCGGCTGCTGCCTATACCTTCTCTGCCGCGCTCCCTGCTTTACTTTCAACTACTGCTAGCGCAACGATCAAAATTCTCCAGGATAGCCCCGAGACTGTGTCCCAGCTCCGCGAACACACCAAGGCTATGCGGGCTCAACTAGATCCCCGAAGCGACTGGGTTTACTGCACCAATGCCCCGGAGAACCCTATTCAGATTCTCGCCATTAAGCCAGAGGTTGTTGTAGCTAAACGGCTAACACCAACTGATCAGCAGTTCTTGCTCCAGGATGTCGTTGATGAGGTATGTCCCGTGAAGTTGATATCTAATGTCAGACCTCTAACGATTTGTCAGTGCCTCGCCAATGGTGTTCTTATCACACGATTGAAGACCCTCGAGGACAACTTCGAGCCCAAGCAGGTTCTGTTCCCTGCCTTGAAGGTGTGTGTCACAACCGGCCTTACCAAGAAAGAAATCGAAAAAGCGGGCACAATTATTCGCCATGCCATCACTAAGGTGATGAGCAAGAGGAAGTAAAATTTGGAGTTTCTATTCGTCTCAACCTCTGAATTCGACCGGACATCCGATGCCTACTTACGCCCTATGACCTCGACATCTATCGATCTCATCCTCAGTCGATCTACGCCCTAATGCCCCTTCAATCCGTGTATTGTTAACCTTGTGGATGTACATTCTTATTGCATGCCCTGTACAGGACCGTCCTTTTCTCTTTTTTGGCGGTCTCATCCTCCCTAGTGCATAGTTCTACGATGTTTAATACTTATTATTTTACCCTTGAGTCTTTGCTTCAAGGATATCTTTACTTCATATGTTATCCAACCAGTCAAGGAAGTCCCCGATTGGGATCCAGCTCATAAAATATCCCTTTGGGTGAGGTTGCCGTTGTTCAGTGTGTCAGGTAGGGTCAGGATTGCAAACCTAGACCCCTTCACCCCTATTAGCATCTACGCAGAATATTCCATGAAACTTCTAACATTTGGTTCACAGGGCATTCCAACTCACATTCAAACGAGTTCCCTGTGTCCCTGGGCGACAGCAGAGAATGAGCCCGCATTCTGGGTCCCCTTTCCACTAGTGACATTCCCGGTCTAGCCCCAACTCCACGATTCATGCTACTCATACTGCGGAGCAGATATCTATTTCCTCTGGCAGACACCCCACGATTCAAGGGGGCCTTTCCCAGACCAAGGGGCTGGCCCCAAATTGGCACGCCTCGGATCTCATTCCACATGTTCACCCCAGATTGAGGCGTTGTGTTTGGGCGTCCCTTGCCTTTACATGCTCCACTCCTAGAGTCCACGAAGCTACAAGTGATATGCAGCACCGTGGATATAATGGGGCTGATCGGCAGTGTGCCGCCAAACAACTCAACTTCACTACTTCGCACAGGGATGAAAGTGTTGTGATCAACGCCAATTAACTTCGGGGCATCTCTTTCGCGGGATAAGCAGTGACGACCTTCAGGGAGGGCTTGATCAAAACATGAAGACACTCGCCCAGACATTCGTGGGATTGCTACTTGCATCTGGTGCATGCGTCAAAGCTTCAGGTGAGATGAGCACTATACCAACCATTTGGCCCTTGTGAGCTGAACTGAACACTATACTGACTGTTATGCCAGAGACCCAATGTCAAGGGGACATTGTCCAACAACCATCCGCCAGAGAAGTGGTGGTCTGGGTTAATGAGAATGGTGACCCAATTGACCCGAACGTGTCGAACCAGAGCCAACCACCTGTTGCACCTACATCGCAGGAAAATGTTAGTAAAACTGCACTGTCATGCAGAAAAATTGTCACTGATGCACCATCTAAAAGCCTGACGCTCCATCTTTCTCACGAGAGCCCTCAACGTCGGGCCCAGACGAGGATGGCGCTCGTGTAGCATCGACTACGACGACTGAGAGACAGGAAAACCGGAACTACGATCCTGTGACGGTTGATGGTATACCCCTGGGAGGACCACCATATCCACAACCTCCTCCCCCTCCCCCTCCCCCTCCTCCTCCACCACCACCACCGCCACCACAAGCACAACCCCACCCCCATCCCAAACCACCAGTGCCTCATCCACACCCTCATCCACACCCTCATCCCCATGGCCATCAACATCATGGCCAATTCGGAATTTCCTACTCTCCTTACAAAGCAGACCGTTCCTGCAAGAACCAAGAAGAAGTGAATCATGACCTAGACAGACTTTCCGAATACTCATTCATTCGAATTTACGGCATAGATTGTGATCAGACCAAGACAGTAGCCAACGCTGCACGACGCCACAACATGCGTGTCTTCGCTGGCGTCTATGACCTCACCGGATTCCCAGGAAGCCTCAGTGCCATAAGTGACGTCGCTAAAGGTCCCGATGGCAAGACTGACTGGTCGATTTTCCACACTATAGCCATCGGAAACGAGCTTGTCAACGGCGGCACGAACGAGCCTGGCGAGGTTGTCAGTGCCGTGAAACAAGCACGCTCTATTCTCCGCGGACAGGGTTACAAGGGCCCAGTCGTCACTGTCGATACTTTCTCTGTCCTCCTGGACCACCCTGAACTATGTACTGCATCTGACTACTGTGCTGCAAACTGCCATGCGTTCTTTGATGCGAATCAACACCCCGGTGGCGCGGGTGCCTATGCCCTTGAACAGGCGCGAAGCATCTCCGCCGCAGCTAATGGGAAGCACACCATGATCACGGAGTCTGGGTGGCCTCATGCCGGAGACGCGAACGGTGTCGCCATTCCATCACCGCGTAATCAGCAAACCGCACTCGATAGCTTGAGGAAGAGCTTCGATCACCGTCGTGAGGATCTGGTGCTTTTTACTGCTTTTGATGATTTGTGGAAAGACGACAATAGCTATACGTTTGGCGCGGAAAAGTTCTGGGGTATTCATGGTGGGCTTTAGGCGCGAAGCCTATGCCTTTGCATTCGGCGGGATTCTGTGTTTTGTTGCAACACCTGCGTGTAAATAGGAAAATCCTGGTCTTGTATTAGATAGCCCAATGAAGAATCTACATGATAAATCAAATTTGATTTCGCTCATATGACCATTAAGTGGAGATTATTATACGTGCACCTGAAGAGAATCACGAAAATTAACGTTGGAAGCTCCGATCTGTCTGAAGCTGCCACTTCTCTTGATTCGAAGCCGCTATGATCTTATCCATCCACCCATCCTTACGAGTAAGTTCATCGAATGCATCTCTGTTAGACGGGAAGTTCCAGAAAAACTCCTGTCCATCAGAGGACTCCTCATATGCTTTCAAGTCTCGGCCTTGTCGGATGATGACACTGGTAAGAAGACCTCGGGATTTGTTACTAGGGTTAACTCCAAGTTGGTCCATCTCGCGCAGGATCCCAATCACTGCTGGGAGGTCCCGGCAAACCCGCCATTGATACGTGATCAATTCATCGTACAAGCCAGATGAGGCACCGAGAAGCGCAGAGAGACGGCCATGCTCTTTAATGGTGGAGTGGAACTGACTGATAAGTGGCGAGCGGGGGAAGTGGGTATTCAGCAGACGGAAAGCAATGAGGAGGATCTTTGGATAGAGGGCAGCCAGGACAGGGGCAGTCGGGACCACTGGTGGGATCCGGAGAGGCCCGGACGGGCGAGGTGTTGACGTTTGGGGCTCCTCCATCGTGTCGAGGTTCACGTTTGAGGCTTGTGCGAAGGTCTCATCATCGAGGTGAAGTAGCATTGAAAAGACACGCTCTTTGCATACTTCCCAAACGCCCATGTCGCCCTTGCCTTGCTCGACGGCTTGGAACAGTGCGAATTCAATGTGCTCTGATTCTCTCTCGACCACCATTTGGACGGCACTTTGCACGCTGATTGTGACTTCATCAGCGGTAGATGAGGCCGGCTCAGAATAGCCCAGCTCGCTGAGCTTGATTCGCCTTGGGCCTGAGGGTGCCGCTGGGGTCTCTCCCTTTGCCCTTTCAGCCTTCTCAGCCTTTTCAGCCGCCTTCCTTTTCGCAACTCTTATCTCATACTGTTGCTTCTTCATAGCTTTCTTGGCGGCTCTTTTCTTTTGGGGGTCTTGTAGCAAGTCGCCAAACATAGCCATGAGTTCCGTCATTTCGGCCTGTTTCTCTGGACTCAACGGCTTTGACTTTGTGTCCATCTCGGCACTGACCCCATCATGCTTGACCCCGATTTTTTCCAACAGTCCTCCAAACACTTGTTTTTCATAGGGAGTGATCTTCGGTGCGATCTTCTTGGTTGGTTTTGTCGGCGCAATTGGCTTCGGGTCCACAGACCTCTTAGCCGACACCGATGCTGCTCGTTTTTGCAGGAAGCTTCTCCGCGGCTTTGGGGCCTCCTCAATTGTGGTGCTCGGGTGAACTGAATCCTCGGGATTTATCTGACTCTCAATTGATGGCTGGATCACACCCGTATCATCTTCATTGGAGCTGTTTTGTGTCGAGAAAGAGCGCGAGTATCGAGAAATCGTATGGTTCTTGCAAGAGGACGAGAAGGATCTGAGAGTTCGAGTGTGATACAAGAACGGAGTGGTGGTGTTCTTGGTTGCTAAAACGAAGCATGATCGAGTGATGTTTGTCGCCATAACGCTGTCTCCAATTCTTCAAACTTGCGCTTCTCGAGAGCTTTCGAACCCTAACCACCCTAACCAGAAGATTTCAGCAGCTCTCCTGCTTTGGAACTGACAGTGTTCGAGGAATTGACGTTGCGCGAGCACAGACGCCGAGGCGGAGGTCTTTTTTTCGCCGCAAAATGAGTCACCTGACTTCGCGCAACGGCACGCGTGAGCCGTGCACGCCTCCGGGTCAGGCAGACTGTGATTCACAGCCAGAGGACAATATGCCCAAAGCCGATCTTTCAGATTTTGAACAACAGCGATTGGCAAACATTGCTGAGCGTGATGCTCTCTTGAAACAGTTAAAGATTGAGTCATCCGCAGGCATTCTGACACCGAAAGCTACGACAAGTAGCGCATCCAAGTCTAAAAAGCGAGCGACGCCCAAGACAGTAACGCCGAAACAGGAGGTCAATACACCACGTCGGACGTCGTCGCGACTCAAAGGAATTGCAGCCGAGAGCGAAGTCGCAAAGCGCAAGGCCGATGATGAGTTCGACGCCATGCGCGAGGCTGATCGCCTCAAGCGCATGCGACGCAACGACTCTTACACTCAGGCCGATATGTTTGTCGCGGGCCAGAAGCTCAGCAACGATAGCCTCATCGGGGTGGACGTGATTACGAAAGGCGTCGCACAGCCCTATCAGAGAACGTTCGGTGATGATGATATCGATCAAACCTCCGACAAGGACTTGAAGGCCATCCGTGAAGAGATGAGTGGGTTGTCTCTGTGGGAAGCATGGGATCCTCAGCGTATGTAATTGACAGCCCAAGCCTATGAAACGCGCAATCTGACGCTCAATGATCTTTGCAGGGATCAAAATCACACCCGAGCGTGTTTACGCCATGACGTTCCACCCCTCGGAAACAAAACCGATTGTATTTGCCGGTGACAAAATGGGTCATCTTGGAATGCTAGACGCTTCGCAGGAAAAGCTCAAAGTTGAGGACGATGACGAGGATGCGGAGGACCCCGACCCCGTCCTGACCACACTGAAGCCCCATACACGGACAATCAGTGCTATGACGGTGAATCCCTCCAAGCCCACCCATCTGTATACGGCAAGTTATGACAGCTCAATTCGTTCGCTCGATCTTGAGAAGATGGTGTCATCTGAGGCATATGCCCCTCAATCGACTAACGTCGACGAGGCGATTTCCGGGGTGGACATGGCCCCAGATGACCCTAACGTTCTTTACTGGTCTACTCTATCTGGTGAATTCGGGAAATACGACATGCGCACCCCGATGGAAGAAGCAAACGTTTCGCAATGGCAGTTATCTGAGAAGAAGATTGGTGGGTTTAGTTTATGCCCCTCAACGCCTCATTACTTTGCGACGGCAAGCCTTGACAGGTTCATGAGACTGTGGGATATACGCAAGCTGTCTCAGGAAGAGCCTGTTCCCGTTGCCGAGCACGAGAGTAGACTTTCTGTCTCACACGCTGCTTTCAATGCTGCCGGCCAGATCGCCACGTCTTCTTATGATGATACTTTAAAGATCTACAATGTCGGTGCTAAGGGCATGTCTTCCTGGAAGGCAGGGCATACTCTGTCCGACTTTACCCCCTCTGACGTCGTGCGCCATAACTGTCAGACTGGTCGTTGGGTTACTATGTACTTCTGCCCTCTCCCTCTGCTTTTTTAAGACTCATTATGCTAATTTTGTTTTTCAGTCTTCGTCCACAATGGCAGCTCAACCCGCAATCACCTATTCAGCGCTTCTGCATCGGCAACATGAACCGTTTTGTCGATGTGTATAGCGGGAGCGGTGATCAGCTCGCCCAGCTTGGTGGTGATGGGATCACTGCTGTTCCTGCTGTTGCAGTCTTCCATCGCAGTAAGAACTGGGTTGCTGGAGGCACTGCCAGCGGCAAACTCTGTCTCTGGCAATAAGTGTCGGATACTCGCCAATTGCTTTTATCAAAGGTCTCTATTCGTCATGCAATGTGATTTCTATGTGGCTGTTTCTTTCATGCGTTCCGGGTTTAGCCTGAAAGATTGGTGTTGTCTGTAGATTTCATGAAGCTATTCAAGAAAATGCCATTTGCACTTTAGGGCTAATTCGCCCAAGTGGGAGATGTTCTAAAATTTGATGGACGCTTGCTACATAGAGTTTCTGCGTCGTAAGAATTGTTTTCAAGGTAATGCACTTGTGTATTGGCATCTAAAAATCGAGAACACCAATCCATTCCATCTATTGGAAGAGCGTAAAAGTAAATGGTATTTACACGATGGCCACCTTCTCCGAGGGAGATCCACAGGCACGATGAAACAAAAGGCCCAGATGGTGCTTCACAAGGGCCTACCAAGACGAAAAAGATATCACGAATGCCTCGGCCAGATTTCAAGATCCAGCTCGTGTTCTTTTTTCCTACCCAAAAAAATTCAGATACTTTTTGGCTCTCTTGTCTTATACAAAGCCAGATCGAGGGAGGTGTATAAGGGCGGGACCATGAAACACACAATGGAAAGAGGGAATGGGTATCAACACCGTGACACATGCTTATTGGGGGAACATAGACGAACATCATTCAGATAGCCAGGGAGCGAGGAGGAGAGATTGAACGGGTGGTGGTGACGAAAGATGAAAAGGAGAGAAGGGGAACGTCGGAATCATGAGGACATGAAAAGAGGAGTGGAAGTGGAAGAGACAGCAGGGAAAAAGTAGTCAAACATGTGTGATGATGGAGGTTGCATGGAAATTCGTGTATCAAGATTCGTTGCGTAAATCCTCGTGCGAGTGGTTGTGAGATTGATCACGGTCCTTGGCTTTGCGTCGGGACGGAGCAGGCACGAAGTCAAAGAAGCGATACTTGCTCGATGATTCTTTGCTCACGCTGGCTCTGCGTGTTTTAGAAGACTCAGAGTACTCCAGCGAGTAAGTTGACGAGTTCTTTGAGCTCCCGGTGCTGTCACGCGGGTCGGACCAGCGAGGAATGGCGAATGGGATACGGCTCTGGTCCCACGTAGCCGATGATGAGCTTGGTGGTGTATCGTCCTCGGCGTCAGGGGCATTGTCGGTGGAGCGCCGGGGGATTGCAGGACGGGGGGCGAAGAATCCAATCGAATTACGATGACTGTTTGGAGTTGGTGCAGAGCCAGCTATTGATGGGTCTGTCGGTGCTGGTGTGCTTGGCTTGCTTGGGGGTTCGTCGTGAAAAGTCACCGCTCGCTCCATCTGGTCTACCAATTCTTCCCATTTGATTTCCAGGGTGCCACTGGGACGCTCGGCTTGCTCAGCGCGGGTAAGACACTCCTGCGTTCGTGCCCGGAGGTGCAGGGCTTCTTTGTGGAATTTCGAAAGGTTGATGTCCACTTCGCTCAATTCGTTGAATCGGTCCGGGCTTACATCCAGCCACACACGAATCAGATTTGCGAAAGAACGGGCATGATCAATAATGAATGGAAGACTGGGGAATCCCTCGCGCGAAGTAGGCGGCAATCGTCCGAGGATCTGGATAGGGGTGGTGTATGAGGGTGTGACGATGGGAGCTGGTCGATCGGCTGGGATTGCGCAAACTGAGTCGACGAAGTCCTTGAACTCCGAGCGATGGCCGACCAGGAATTTGTTCATCGGCTCCATCCAGGGCTCCTTGTTACCGAATGTTGTCATGTTAGCCAGCCCCTGCAAAGCTTTGGCAATCAGGGTCAATGTGCGCTGTGCCCGAGGACGAGGGTGATCTAAGTGTGGTTAGCAAGTGGAATTGAGATTGTATGCGACGAAGGTTCCCTACCTTTCAATAGGCCAAAAAGCTTGGGGTTCAGAATGGCGGGACAGAAGAAGCGCAGAAACAAGAAGCCAGAAACACTACTGTAGGTCACAGATCGGAGGAAATCGCCGTAACGGTCATCCGCGCATGCTCTCACGTGTCGGAAAATGCGACGCAGCTCTGGAGGGCAGCGCGATGCAGATCCCGCGATTGATTTCCAGACGCTGGTTGTGAGGGCTGTGAGGTTCCGCCAGTTGCGCTCAAGATCCTCGTGGCGTGGCACACGAGATGGGTCGACTTCGCACTCCGGATCGCTGTCGTCAATGTCTCGTAATTTCTCTGCGATGGTATCTTCTAGATATTGCTTGCCCAGGCGACGCATGTGAAGATCGAGGGCCTTGGTTAGGAGCGAGTTTCCACGAAACAGAAGGTTAGCCTCCACGGTAGCCGTTCTCCCCATGTCTCTGACGAGGACTTCGCGTTCTTGACTGGTTTCCTGTGTGTTATTGGAATGGATCCTTGTGGTGTATCTCAGTCGGTTGGTAGTAGACTCTTTGTGAACGCCATCGATTTCATCTTCAACCAACGCTGATATCCACTCAACCGTTGAGCCCGACACCTGATAGATGTTGAGCAGCATTTCAGCGAGATGATTGAGCTCCGATGACATCAACTGGGCCATATTGATGGTCAGTCCATTGGTGAAATTATGGAGTAACTCCGACATCGCTGAGTATTCGTCGGACATCAAGACAACAGTTTCCTCCATTCTGGCACGCATGAACATCTCGCCGATCGGCTGATCTTGATCATCCAGAATAGGCCACCATTTTTCGGTATCCACGCCAGTGTCCAGTTCTTCGAGTCGCAAGTCCACCCGTCCGGAAATGGCGTCATTTGTAGAGATCTCAATCTCGTTTAACATGTTCACTGCATTCATATCCTGATTTGGGGCGTATGTTCCGTGAGAAATGAGCGTCCAGTCTTTTTGTGTAGGATTGAGGGTTTTGATGAGAATAGAAGCCTGTGAAAGAACTGGTGGTAGGTCGTTGAAAACAAAGTCCTCTCGCCAGAAAGGATTCATGGTGCGGTACTTGACGGCAGTCTTGCCGCGAATTTCTCCATCAAGAAGCACCTCTGTGTAATAGTCACTTAGCTTAGGGGATGGGCTAGGTTGTCCATGTGATCTTGATGCTTTGCGGCTTCGCGGCGTACTCTCCTCTTTGGCGCGGAAGAGTTTTGCCTCCACAATTTTCAGATTCAAAAACCGCTCAATTCGGAACATATCTTTGGTTGACGGCGTTCCAGGTACTTCGGCTTCCGGTGTTTTATTGGGGTCTTCACGGAGATGAGATGCAGGGCCATAGAGCTCAGGGATGGTGAAAGCCCGCAGTAGCACGAACCATACCTCGAAAAGAACGCGGCTCTCGAGAGCAAGATAAATGGGGCGCAGGTTTGATTCAGCTACAGGGTGTGCCGCGTATTGGGGATAGATGGCAACGCAAAACTCGTCATCCAACACAGAAGAGTCCAGTTGTTGGATCGCGCAACGAGACAATTGGGACAAATGCACAGTGGCAATAAGCGATACATCGGATTCCGTGTAAAGCTTGAAATGTCCGTTTTCTTGTAGCGTGCAGCTCACTTTCTGCCAGGACGAAGAAAGAGCCCTAGACTGTTTGTATGTCGAGACGCGGCGTCCAGACACCGGCATTGCGCCGGAAGCTGATGGCTTATCCCACAAAAGCATCTTGCCAACTTTGATAATCGTTGCATCTTTTTGTGCCGAGCTCTCAGAGTTCCGCCGCCGATCTGGGATTCGTCGATCTCCCATCACAACTTCCTGGGGTTTGGTCATCTTGTTTTGAACGCCTTTTGGTCGAATGGGCTGCCAACACAGAAGAGCCGCAAGCCAGGAATCAAATGTCTCATTGACGTGGGGCCGTAATTGAATTCCGAGCCCGGAGGTGAAGGTGTGAACGCTCAGATAAGTTGTCTGGAGGTCGGGATCGAACATTGTTCGAACTCGACAACCACGTAGGTCAGGTATCAAAGTCTTAGCCAGCGCTGGCTCTCCCTTGGCTTGGTAGATGAGACTTCCAGTCGCGACATTGATAGCGCAGTACCCAGACGTCCAGGAAGTGGTCGGGGCGGACCGAAATGAAAGAATTCCATGCATCCTGCCACAGGTCGTCTTCATCAATTGGAGAATCTTAGTGGCTTCTGTGCTTGAAAGTGGTGACGCGAATGAATCTTGGTTGATTGCTCCTCCGACGAGACCGGCCGCAGCCTTGCTGAGTCGATTGCGAGGGACTGTGTGGCTAGCGTACTTTTGGATCGATGGGAAACCAATCGAAGAAGAAGGGTCTTCGGGAACCTTAGACTGCGACGGACTGGCCGTATTGATCGATCCGATGCGCGTTCGGGATTTGAAGGTATTAGTCTCGTTTCGTTGCTCCTCGGCTGTCGTTGTTCGCGATCGCGCCCGTTGGCTCCTGCCTTCCACTGGGGTATCTTCCTCGGCTCCTCCCGAGTGCTTGTTGAGACTTCGGATACGTTCGGGTTCGGTGGTTCGTGATCGCGCGATACTATGAGGCGAAGATGCAGTGCCGCCCGCAAGTTGCTCGGGCTCAGACAAAGGGGAGTGGTTGGCGGACTCTGGCGTCACGGTTCGAATGGTGGTTTCTCGGAAATTGTCAGGATAGACCATCCCATGCCGATCTCTTGATGAAGACTTCTTGCTTGAACGACGTTCCACTGGGCGGCTGTAGAGCGCTTGGTGCATTGAGCTCCGCTTAAAGGCGTTCGGGTTCTCAGGCTCCATTTCGGTCAAAAAATAGAAGGGAAATCCTTTGCGAGGCAGACCGCACACAAAAGAATGTACGCAGTCAATAGAAGGAAGGGAGAAAAGGATGTCCTGCGCCCGACGCAACCTCCCTCAGAACCACCGGTGAGAAGACGTTGTTGGTCGGCACCCGACGTATGCTGCACAGCTGCGCTTGTACAATTGGAGGTCGCTGTTGGCCAGGATAATGTTATAAGACCACATGGAGTCCGGTGAGAGGTTGGGTATCGGAGTCGCACATTCGGTCGAGGCGGCGGGAGGGGGCAATGGGAAAACCAGGACTAAAAGCAGGCGCGGGTCACCGTCGTTTGTCAGAGATATGCAGGCGAGCCTAGCGAATGCGGTGAGCTTCCAATCCTCCCAGTTGGTACCGATGGTGTCGCTGTCCAGGTCAACGGCGATTCGAAAGCCAAAGAGGTTGTTTCATTGAGAGGAGAGGGGGGGAAGAAGGAGATGCGCACATACCTTCATCAGTCCCTTTTGAAAGATGAGTTTTTTTCTCTCTCTCTCTGCCGATCCAAGAAAAAAAAGACCAAAAGCCCAGAAAGAACTAAAGGTAAAGATGATGTCGCAAAGAGAGGGGGGAGGGGAGAGTGGATAACGGAGAAGACTGTATAGGGGAAAATAATGAGCACGGCACAATCAGATTCTACAGTCTACTCGTACTTCATCTTTTTTTTCTCTCTCTTCCCTTCCTATTTTCTCTATGCTTCTACATTGTTAGAATTGACTCTTGGGGATTCGTTTATTTCTTGAGTCTCTCTGTATATACTCGACATCCCCGGACCCGGAATTACAGTTCCTAGAGACATTACGGACTTCCCTGACCTCCATCTACGTATACAGACATTGCAGGGATTCCCAGCTTTTTGGCTTTCAGCCCTTTACCGAAGATAAAGGACGCCAATCGGGGCTAGAATCGGGGCAAAGGAAGAGCGTATCAAGACTGTGCCCACTTATAAACGTGTCCAAAACTGCCGACTACAATAAGAGCTCGAGCTTACTGAAGCTGATTCATGTCGATCTTCGCCTACTTTGGTACCCGTAGGTATCTGGGAATGAATATGGGAGGAATTGGTATAGAACGTTTGTAGTCCGTAAATAATACATAAATGTAATGTAGATCCTAGTCCAAAATGGCAATAGTACTGTACAAACTTTACGTGCAACACGGAGAGGGTCATCCCGGCTAAAGTCGTGTATCAGGCCATACCAGTGTGGAGACATATACTCTACTCTACGGAGTACAGATTAGGGCTTGATATGTATAGATGTACAACTGTACTAGACTACTCCTCCTGCAGGGCTCATACTAATAACCCATGAAGAGTGAAGAGCCAAGAATCCAAGAAATCAAGTTGATCAGCCCCGCACATTCTATCTTATCTCCTGCCTCAGGCATCATTTTATGTCATCATAGCTTCATGTTCCAGGTGCTCACCTGGACATTGCTCTCTGGTGACTCCCATCACGAGGACTAGGTGATAATTTCTCTACACTGACCATTTCTACCACCAGGTGTGGGATACCTATACTTTTACAAATGCAATCCAGCGTGCTGCGTTGAGTACATCTCTAAGCATCCTCATCTACCGCCGAATGGCAGCTCGTCACTACGCATCCATCGGCTTGCGGTGCCGCATGAGTAGTTCCATTATAGCCCTTCAGTCCGATACAAAATGATGTCCTCCAACTTGCTATCGCGATTTCTACCTCCGACGGGTCCAACGGGGTCTCCTTCAGTCTACGAAACCATTCGCCAACATGACGCCGGATCGGATTCCTCCGATATCGAAGAACGGGCGGGCTTGGTCTTGGATGACCAGCAACAAGAGTTCAGTGACCGGGAGCTGGAGGATGCACTGGCAGATGCGCAGGATAGTGAAATAATCAGTCCAACTAGGGCGCTTCTGGACCAAGCTCCTATGGGCAAGGCCCCCGAGCAGACTTCGCCTTCGAGCACACGCCGTCGGAAATCATCCCGACCTCGATGGATGGCACAGGATCCTTTAGGCCATGAGCTTGAAGAGAATGATGACGACGTTCCGCAGTCTCTGTTGGTGGAAGGACACCGCGAAGATGTGAAATCGCGTCTACCCCCTCCTCCCCGGCCTCATGGTCGCCCAAATCGCCAGAGAGCCTCCAGCCCCGACCCCTCTCCGCAGCACACTGGAACTCACTGGAGAGAGAACCCTCGTCAATCTCCACCCAGTAATAATGAACACCCGATATCAAAGTGGTTCTCCGGTCAACATCCCGGCCTCGCCAACATCGACCCTGCCAAAAAAGCAATGTGGCGGTGGGCGAATGTGGAAGATCTGGATAACTTCTTGAAGGACGTCTATGTCTATTTCCTGGGAAATGGTATTTGGTGTATCCTGCTGACGAGGGTACTGAATCTCTTGTATGTGAACCAACCATTTCTCAACACCAAAGCTAACCGAGTATAGAACATTCGCCTTCGTTGTTGGCTTTTCGACCTTCTTGACAAACTGCATTGATTACTCAAAGGTTCGGCGAAGCAAAACTCTGGATGACATCCTCGTACCCAAATGTACAGCAAATATGTCTGGCTCGTCCACATTCCTACTCTGGCTCGCTAGCTTTTTCTGGATTGTGAAGCTCTTTCAATATGTGCTAGATATTCGCAGACTCAAACACCTACATGACTTTTATCTCTACCTACTTCATGTCTCCGATGCAGAAGTACAGACAATCTCCTGGCAAGAAGTTGTCAGTCGATTGATGGCGCTGAGAGATTCAAATCCATCTACTGCAGCGGCAGTTTCTACCAAACATCGGAAATTCCTGGGAAGCCAGTCAAAACAGCGCATGGACGCCCATGATATCGCCAACCGCTTGATGCGCAAGGAAAACTATATGATTGCATTGGTAAATAAGGACATTTTGGACCTGACTCTTCCAATACCCTTTCTTGGGAACCGTCAGTTGTTCTCCCGCACCATGGAATGGAATCTCAACCTGTGTGTCATGGACTATGTCTTTAACGAGCAAGGCCAACTGAGAACACTGTTCCTCAAAGACACTCATAGAAGAGCGCTTAGTGATGCCTTGCGTCGGCGCTTTGCTATCGCTGGCATCATGAACATTTTCGTAGCGCCATTCATTGTGGTCTATTTCACAATGCATTACTTCTTTCGATACTTCAACGAGTTCAAGAAGAACCCAGGACAGATCGGCTCCCGTCAATACACCCCCATGGCGGAGTGGAAATTCCGCGAGTTCAACGAGCTCTGGCATCTCTTTGAACGTCGAACCAATATGTCTTATCCATTTGCCAGTCGTTATATTGACCAATTCCCCAAGGACAAGACTGTGCAAGCGGCACGATTCGTCGCGTTCATTTCTGGTGCTCTTGCCTCTGTGCTTGCTCTCGCTTCGGTGATAGACCCGGAGCTCTTCCTTGGCTTTGAGATTACTCCGGATAGAACGGTCCTGTTCTACCTCGGGATTTTCGGTACGGTATGGGCATTCGCACGGGGCATGGCTCCCGAAGAGACCGACGTCTTCGATCCTGAGTACGCCTTGCGCGAGCTGATTGGTTTCACTCATTATTTCCCTTCCGGTTGGAAAGGCCGTCTGCACAGCGATGATGTGCGGAAAGAGTTCGCGATTCTCTATCAAATGAAAATCGTGATCTTTTTGGAAGAGATCTTGAGTATGATCTTCACACCTTTCGTTCTGTGGTTCAGCCTGCCAAAGTGCAGTGATAGCATTATCGATTTCTTCCGAGAGTTCACAGTGCATGTTGACGGCGTAGGCTATCTCTGCTCTTTCGCCGTCTTCGACTTCAAGAAGGGTTCGAACGTGCTGTCCCAGGCGGTCCCTACACGTCAGGGTCCAGTTAAGCAAGATTTGCGCACTGATTACTTCTCAACTAAGGACGACAAGATGCTCGCTTCGTACTACGGCTTCTTGGACAATTACGGTGCGAACCATCAACCCTCTACCCGACGGCCGTTCCAGCCACCACCAACCTTACCTACTCTCGGCTCGGTCTCTGGGCTTGACTTTGGTGCTCTTCCCGACCGGCCTGATCCTCTCCACCCACGCCCAAGCCCAATTTCGGGTGGAATCTTCGGTCAGTCGGTGATGGGCGCCTCCAAGTTCAGACCTATGGGAGACATCGACCACCGCTCCCCTGCTCCCTCAATGCTCCTTGATCCACATCACCAACCCTCTGTTTCTGGATTTGGCCCTGCCATTCGAAAAACACCCCAGCAGTATCAACGTTCTCGACTGGCCCGTCCTCATCAGTCTGACATCATTGACGATGAAGAGGAGCCACTATCACAAGAAGGTCGTGGATCTGCCACAAGGTTGTCCGGTACCCGTACTGGAGCCTCCAGTGCTGGCGCTGGTACCAGTGAGAGCAACCTCGGTGATTCCTGGCGCATGAACCCGTTGGGACAGGACGAGGGACATGCCGGGGAGGGTGAAGATGGTGATGAGGGCGACAACATCGATGCTATTGCTGGTGGGGCTGGTGTGCTGGGTCTGATTCAGCAATTCCAGAAGGCGAATACAGAAGGCCGACGAACCACCGTAGGAATCTAGCGTGAAATGAATCTCGGTTGTTGTGTCCATGTGATAATACATGTTCTCGTAGCCAACTTGAGAAGGTGATCGCGTCAGACTTTATCCAAAGCCAAGTCTAGAGTATAGCCTTGGGAATTGGAGCATTGATCACTTTGGGCGTCGCAAAGTACAGTGACATATCCTTTCGGCAAAGAACCTTTGTTACTTAAGTAAGTGACTGGCTCATCACTTTCGTCTAAGAGCAAGCTAGCTCCAGCGATTCACCCCTAGTATCATTTCGTGAAATTTGGCTTTTGAACACCGAAGTCCAGAGTCCAAGTACGCAGTAATCCGAACTCAATCGCTCCTAGAGGGTCCGGAGACCCTTGCGGATCTGCACCGAAGCGATGCATAGGGCGCAATTCCATCGGAGTCGATCATTGGCCCCGGATTTTGGCGTCCGGTCCCAATCCCCACTCTATCTCGGGGGGCCCGAGAACCGCGGGTGTCCAGGGGGTCTCTCAGGTCCCCAAGATTCAGGGATTTCAAATGAAGATGAACAACAGAGGGAATTAGCAAACGAGAGAGCGATCAAAGTCGCAGATCAACACAAGAAGAGTATTGAAGATCGACAAAAAAACCACGAAAGGAACGGAAGATCGTGAACCAAACTCTCGCATGTGGATCTATTTACTTTGTTAGTCTCGTGATTCGAGACCTTCTCTCCCCTTTCGCTTTCTGTGTCTCTGTTTGATCTTTGTTCATATAGTCGCCACTATGTTTCGAGCTCGCAGATATCGAGTTCTGATCATATTCGCGGCGGCGTTCGTCCTAACATTCTTCCACTTTGCGCGATCCCGCGATTGGAGCAACACAGTGCCCGAAGAGTCTATTAGTATCCATCCTGCCGATCCTGCCCATCCTAATCAACCTCCAACACCCAACCTTGGACCTGTCGCTGCCCCCGACAGCAAAAATGCTGCTCCCGAACCTCACCACGGCTCGGTCACCCCTCCGCCAACCGACAAGATCATTATCTCTCCCGTAGGTCCCAACAGCGGATCGAAGCACGACAACAATCGGTTCAAAGAGGCTGCGAGCGATAAGCCGCCAGTGAATGCGCCCAGTCAGGATGACACCAAGGACCACTTTAAGGTTTCCACGGGGGAGAGCACAGTCACGTTGCCACCATCCACATCAGACGAGGAAATTGACAATGGAGGCGGAGGTCGGATCCCAGTGGATCGCCAAAAGTCAGGCTCCCCAACTGCCAGATGGAAGAAATTCCCAGAACGGTATCCTGTTTCTGCAGCAGAGGTGATTAAGCTGCCCAAGGTGCAGTCGAAAACTATTCCCAAGCTGCAGGCCAAATTCAAGGACGAATCCAGCTCCAATAAGCAGGAGCGTATTCAACGACTGAGCGCTATCAAGGCTGAATTCAAACACGCATGGCAAGGTTATAAAAAGGCTGCGATGGGACATGACGAGGTAAAGCCCTTGTCCAAGGAGTCCGAGGACCCCTTCAATGGCTGGGGGGCGACTTTGGTCGATTCTCTTGATACCCTGTGGATCATGGAGTTAAGAGATGAGTTCTCAGAGGCTGTGGATGCGATCAAGAACATTGATTTCAAAACCTCGCTTAGAGAAGATATCCCAGTGTTCGAGGCCACAATCCGCTATATTGGTGGACTTTTGGGAGCCTACGATATCTCTGGTCACCGATACTCCGTACTGTTGGAGAAGGCCGAAGAGCTCGCTGAGATTCTCATCGGTGCCTTCGACACGCCAAACCGCATGCCGCAACTGTATTATCGCTGGGCGCCGTACGTTGCCATCACAGGTGCTATCCCGGGAACTGTTTCATAGCTGACCGAATTTCTAGAGATTTTGTCGCGAAACGCCATCGGGCTTCGTCTCGGGCTGGTCTGGCTGAAATTGGATCGCTTTCTTTGGAGTTTACTCGCTTGGCCCAGCTAACCAAAGAGGACAAGTATTATGATGCCATTGCACGGGTTACCAATGAATTGGAGAAATTCCAGGATTCGACAAGTATACCTGGACTTTGGCCCATCCGAGTCAACGCACAGGGATGCTCCCGCTACAAGTCTCAGCGAAACGGCAGTCCTGCGGATGAACAACTTCCTGCCAGCACAGCTCAAGCTAGTGCTACCAAAACCCGCAAAGCTTACGCCGCGCCGACAGATATTGAAAGCTACACGAACTTGATCAACCGTGACCAGATTGCAGATTCCAACAAACATGTTCAAGTCACCAATACTACCCAGCACCCAGACGAGTCTTATATTCAGGCACGTAAACAAACGGTCTTGTCGTCAGATCAGTGCAACGGGGGGCTTGAGCTTCCCCTCTCGGCTGCTAGTAACAAGTACACCATGGGAGGAATGGCTGATTCTACCTACGAGTACCTTCCAAAAGAATACCTGCTCTTGGGCGGAACAAATGAGCAGTATCAAAAGATGTATACCAAGGCAGCCACTGCCGCCCGCAAAACCCTTTTGTTCCAGCCTATGGTAAAAGGCGGACGTGACATCCGCTTCATGGCCTCAACAACACCCATCACTCCCGGGAAGCCTGCACAGCTGAATCCCACCGATTTCGAGTACGAAGGTCACCATCTGACATGTTTCGTTGGTGGTATGTACGCTTTGGGTGCCAAGGCGTTTGGCCTTGACGGTGACCTGGAGCTCGCA
Source organism: Penicillium salamii (assembly GCA_911197225.1). Lineage (NCBI taxonomy): Eukaryota > Fungi > Ascomycota > Eurotiomycetes > Eurotiales > Aspergillaceae > Penicillium > Penicillium salamii. The sequence continues at coordinate 35,620 of CAJVOY010000079.1, read as the reverse complement.
GCCAAGCTCACTGATGGCTGTGTTTGGGCTTATGAGGTCACCCAAACGGGCATGATGCCTGAGCGATTCCGTCTCTTGCCCTGTGAAAAAGGATCCGCCTGTGAGTGGGACCAGGCCCGTTTCGAAGCTGGAGTGGCTCGCTATTCGCGCGTGGACCCCGAAGCAGGACCCCAGTTCCGCAACGGAGAGGATACTTACGGACAGCGTCTGAAGTTGAACGCCCACGAGGCACCCCAGGAGTCCGGGCGCCAAATGGTCCCTGTGCCCATGCCGGGCTCATTGAACCCTCATGATAGTGATGTGATCTCTAAGCGTGATGGGTTTGCAGTTGGGAAGCGCGCCGACTCATCATACTCGGCTGCCACTGCGACATCCACGCCTGTTGGGAGTGGGTTGGAAAACCGCGACGCTCCTCGTTCTTCTTCGGCGCCTGCTTCGCCTCAGGTTGCTGCTGTGGGTAAAGATCACCTCCCGGCAGGCATGATCAGTATTCCCCAGCCGAACTACTATCTTCGGCCCGAGGCGATCGAGTCTGTATTTATCATGTACCGTTTGACCGGTGATGAGACCTGGCGTCGCAAGGGATGGCAAATGTTCGAGGCCATTTCGAAGTATACCCGCACGGAACTCGCTCATGCAGCCATCAACGATGTTACAGCCCAAAAGCCAACCCAGAAGGATACCATGGAGTCCTTCTGGCTCTCAGAGACTCTGAAGTACTTCTACCTGCTCTTCAGCGACCCCAGTGTCGTTGATTTGGATAAATATGTTCTGTGAGTGACGTAGTGTAAACAAATCCGAACATCGCTAACTCTTTCGCCAGGAATACCGAAGCGCATCCCTTCTTGCGTCCAGTATCATAGTATCTTGAAAATCAATATTTTTCCCCCCTTCCAAAATCCCCTCAAATATTCCCAAGTCTTCTATTTAGTCTGTGTTTGTATTCTGTACGTGCCAAGTAGTTGTTCTAGTGTTGTAGGGTTGACCCGCAGTGGGACTGGAATTCCCTCCCCGCCTCCGACTCTCCAACTTCTTCATCCGACATGAGCTCATTGACGGGAAATGGAGCCTGAGGTCTCGGAGACTGAGTTCTGGTCTGGTAAGTCTGCTATTGTCCCCGGCTCCCCAACATGTATCAAACTAATTGACCGGCAGAACTCCAAACGATCGTCTCCAAATCTTGTGACTCCGAGGACCTGATCGACGACGCCCTCCGAGCTTATCTCAGTCTAACAACGCAACATAAAGGTACATATGTCCCAGGAACACGACACACATTGGCTCTGATCCCTGCTAACTGCAGTGAAATGCGCCATGGTACTCTTCATCTCCACTTTTGCTGACCCCCGCCCTTAGGTGAATACCTTCGATCGGAAACCGACATCTCGCGCTGTTCCTACAAACTCTTCACCTCAAGCATATTTGCAAGTCATGCGGACTATGTACGACGACAGATCATTTACGGGCTGTTGCAGGAAGACGACCCCAATACCCTCCACTTCCTTGCGTCGTTCATCCTCTTCGATGGCCGGCAAAATGAGAACGTGCTGCAGATGTTGAATGCGGAGGGTGCGTTTGCGCGTCTCCTTGAACTGATTCAGGTTATGCGCAGAGCAGATCTGGACGGTGATGCCGGCCTTCATCGTTTGTTGATGGATCTGATATATGAGATGTCGAGGATACAACGGGTCAAGATCGATGATTTGGGTACGTCAGGTGACTCCTTGGACTTTTGAAAGCTACTGTATCTGGTTGATGGCTGATTCTTGGGCTTTTGTAGTACTCGTGGATGACGACTTCATTCGCTGTCTTTTTGATATCATCGAAGACCTATCGTACGATGTCACTGACCCGTACCATTATCCTGTTATTCGGGTGTTGGTGAGTTTGTGTTCGACCGAGTGTCATTGGCTTAAGCTAACCTCTGCTCTAGCTAGTTTTGAATGAGCAGTTCATGATATCAGCCCACGATCCAGTGGATGGCGCACCTTCGGGACATTTGACCAACAAGGTCATCAAAATTCTCTCCGTATATGGCGGAATGTACAAGACATTCGGAGAGAACATCATTCTCTTGATCAATCGCGAAGGTATCGATAACCATTACCCTCCAGCTTATCATATTGAATGACTGACCAAAATACAGCCGAAACGTCCCTCCAGCTGCTCACATTGAAGCTTCTCTATCTCATCTTCACGACCCCTAGCACGTATGAATACTTTTTCACCAATGATCTGCATGTTTTGGTCGATATTCTGATCCGAAATCTACTGGACCTACCTGAAGAGGCAGCAGCACTGCGACACACATATCTACGTGTCCTCTACCCGCTTCTAGCTCACACCCAACTACAGAACCCACCTCACTACAAACGTGATGAACTACGAAGGCTTTTAAGTGATTTAGTTAGGGGACAGGTCTCATATGGAAACGATCCAGAACACGAGAAAATTCTCCACTTCGAAGAGGTCGATGAGACGACGCGCCGACTTGTCGCTCGATGTGCAACAGTGGCTTGGCTACGAAATGTTGAACATCCTGTTCCATCAGAACCGCAGGGAACCCTAACTCGAGTGACAGAAACCACGATTGGAACTGTTCTTGATCAAGCCGAGCAGCTAGCTTCGCCTGTGCCAATCAGTGAACCAGTGGAAGTCCCTCCTCGTACACTATCTCGAGCAAGCACCATCGCAAGCTCGCCAGATACAGCTTCACCAACAAGGATGGACTCGTGGAGCTCATCAAATGCACCAGGTAGTCGGAAGCACAGCTTGGTGCAACGGCTCGGCATGTTGGAGCCTGCATCTGCATCCTCGCTGAGCGTTCAGGCAGTTGCAGCGCAGCACGAAAAGCCTGGAATCATCACACCAAGTCGCAAAGATGAAGGGGTTGCAGCCGCTCTCAGCGACGAGACGCCGATCATCCGACCACCAAAAGTCAAGCCTGAGCCACCAAAGTCCCGTCGTTGGCGCGGGCGCCGCCTGGCTGCGGAAGACGAGGACCACCATTCTGCTGGCACCAGCAGCGATGGGAACACCATTCCCGAGGGGGTCGAAGTGAGCCCGACTACCGTCTTTACCCCCGTAACCCCTACCACTTCATTGTCGCAGGCAATCCCCGGTGGGCGTCGCAATTCTGGATCAAGTTCCAACCTTGCACCCCCATCTCCACAGCCACGACGGTCTGCATCAAATCCCCCACCTGCTCTCCCGCCACCTCGTCGCTCTAATCATTCCACACCCTCTTCAAGTCATCACCGACCTTTGGCTCCAGTACCTGGCACGGGCCGACACGGACAGGCTCCACTTCCTCCAAAAACACGGCGTTGGGGCCGTGGAAAGGCACATGGACAGAATGACTCGGTTGAAAGTGCAGCTAGCAACGCCAGTCCATCCAAGGACCCCGAGTCGTCCGAAATCACTGCTGTTGCAACTGAGCAAGACCCGTCTCCGGAGGGCGAGACTCCCTCAGACCCATTTTCGCCAAAATCACCAACGCTGTTGGTATCTCCAGCTACAGATAGTGAAAATACATCGACCAACGGCGCTGCCGATGGCGCGCCCCTTAGTGTAGAGGAAGCAGTGCAAAACGTCTCACTGCATTGAATCAATATCTATCCGACCACGCTTTGACTTCCATATCATGAGTATATACTCACTGAATATATTAAATTTGAGAGGATATGAAAAATGCCCCGGGGGGGGGGGGGGACAAAATACCAGAATAGCAAATTCCAGACTTCATGCTGATAAGAACAGAGTAGAGTACAGTTTTGGCAGACATAAGCCAAATGAACCAATAAATCAAATAAAATTACAGTCCATCTCTCGCAGGTAAAACAAGCCAGTTACAGCCCGTCCCACGGAATATGGAATGGTAAAGCAGGATATAATGCAAATCCATTAGATCTTAAGTCCCCAGCTCCGACCAAGTCCAACTGCAGTATTCCATCCAAACCCGGCATACTGCCCAATACCAATAAGTTTATCGGCAATAGCCTTCCGATCCTCAAAGCGACGATCCACGAACTCCTCCGTTTCCGCAAGATCTGCCGTCGGGTCCCGTGTCATCACAACCTCTGCACTGGCATAGATAGCGGACACCGCCAAACGGCGCGTATACCAGCTGGCGTCGACGGATTCGTCACCAGCAAGAGTGAGAATATCAGAAGCAAGAGCGTGCAATTCGCCCAATGAGAGTGGAATATTAGATAGGAGAGACATTTGCGCAAGCGCCTATCAAACATTAGCGATTACTTTCTCTTTCTTTCTCCTTCTCAATTCCAATATATCCAATAATGATAAAACTTACATCTTGCCAGGAATGCTTTATCTCGTGGTTCATTCGCAGTCGCTCCAGAAGTAAACCTCGCACCCTTTCCTCGACACTAAGCTCGAATACATCCTTTCCCTTCTCGGTCGCAATACGGCGGAATAAGCCCCCTTCTTCGACTTTGGCGCGAAGAATCCCACGTCGGCTCGCGAGGTAAAATAGGATGAGATCGAATTCGGCGCGCGGAAGAAGCTGAACGGAGACGTCGAGGAAGCCGGCGTCTCGGGCGCCGAGGGCTAGTGACTCTGCTGTGAACCCATGGGTTGGAACATGATTCAGTGCAGCGGTCAGGATGACTGTTTGCGAGTTTGTGTATTCGTGGTCGGGTAGGCGGGGGTGGAGGGTTGAGTGGTAGGTTCGGCGGGGGGTGAGGGTTTGTTGGGCTTGTGTTTGAGGTTTGCGGGTGAGTGAGATGGTGTTGCCTAATGTAGGTGTGTGACGAAGCAAGGTCAATGAGGGGGTGACCCTTCGAGTCAAGGTGCGAGCGAGATGAGCCATGGTGTTGCGGAGGTTGCGGAGATTTCGGAGGAGGTGAGTATTGGAGATTGATATTGGAGTTGGCCCGTGCACCGGAAGTATATAAAAACAGTTTTGGGACCCACGTACGCAAATCAATCCATCGTTTTGCCCCGACAATAGTATCGTAGTAGTAGTACCTTAAACTTGCACGATAAATATGAAAAGTAATGAATTTTATAGCCCGGATATCCATTAATAGCATCAATACTAGCAAGCGGTCGGTATAGTACCATCTGATAACACAACAGCGCCACTTGGTACACGCAGATGAACATATAGCTACAGAATTACTGCATGGTAAGCCCTACAGGAAAGCGTAGGAAAAACGAAGCCTGTCTCTCCATTTTCGTGAAAAAGCATAGTAGTGATCACCCAAAAGGGCCACTCAAATCTCAGTCTGTCAAAGTTCAAGAACTGCAGAACTGGATGGGAATAAGGGAATCATCAAAAGAATAGCGGAAGCAGCCAGAAGCCCCTCTGAAAGAGACTATGGACCAAAAGAAAAACAGATAAAACGAGGTTACATGATTTGGTCCTGGGTCAGACCAGTGGGCTCTTGACCGTCCATCATGATGTCGTTGTGGTGAGGGGCGCCGGCATTCATGTATTTGACGAAAGTGATGCCGAGAGGACGGCCACCGTACTGGTAACCGCTGAACTTGGCTGTGGGATGGTTAGTGTGGGGCTTGGTGGAATGAGAGCTTTGTGGGGGAGAAGATCTGATCAACTTACAAATAGCGGTGTCAGCGGTATCGGCGGCGTCAAACTGAACGACACCGGTGCCGCGGGAACGGCCGTTGGGCTCATACTGAATCTCCGCGCGCTCAACTTTGCCGATGGTAGCGAACAGATCAACCAAGTCATCGTTACATGTGGACCAAGGGAGCTGTGTACCAGTTAGATTTGCAACCTGCCAATATCTTGCGGAAAGCGAAGACTTACATTGCGGACGTAGATCACGGCACTCTTGTCGCCATTGGAAGTCGCAAAGTCCGTGAAGGGGTTTGGCGGACCGGCAGGAACGGGAGGACCTTGGTCGAACCCACCACCGGGATATCCACCAGGGCCACCAAATCCACCGCGACCGCCGAAACCACCACCGAAGCCACCACGGCCGGCAAATCCACCACGACCTCCCATGGGTCCACCGAAGCCGCCGCGGCCTCCCATGGGACCGCCGAAGCCACCACGGCCGCCGCCGGGGCCGCCAAAGCCACCACCACCACCACCAGCGAATCGATCCTCGCGGACTTCCAGGGGACGACCCTGCCAATCATAGCCGTTGAACTGCGCAATAGCGTTCCGGGCATCATCCGGGGACTCGAAAGCAACGATACCAGAGCCCTTGGGGCGTCCAGTGGCGTCGGTGTGCACGTCAGCACGAATGACGGCGCCTTGCTGGGCTGCAGTAGAAAATATCAAGTCAATTCACCATCCCCTCGACAAAACCTAGATAAAGTAGGGATGGAAGGATCGTAGGAGTCATCAGTTTGCACTTACCAGCTTGGCGGAACAGGTCCTTCAGGTCTTGCCAGCCAACGTTGAAAGGAAGCTAGATGAAGGGGTCAACAAAGCCTGCCAAACCTTAGCAAATCGGGGGTTAGAAGAGGAGACCAACATTGGAGACGTAAATCTGGCGACCAGCGGCACCAGGGTGGCCACCGAAGCCACCCCCGAAACCGCCTCGGGCACCGGGGCCGAAGTCTCCACGGGGAGGTCCACCGACGAAACGGGGTTCGGCTTCACGGTCCTACTATCAGTCAGCTCATGTAATCTGGGGACGTCAAAAGTGTAGCGCCTACCTCACGAACGTAAACCAGGCGGCCCATCAGGTTCTGGTTGCTGAGTGTGTTGACGGCGTTTTGTGCTTGGTCTCTGGTGGCGTATTCCACAATCCTTCGAGATGTCAGTAGTGTTCATTGGGAACAGAAATGAAAGATAAAAAGCACTCACCCGCATCCCTACAAATAGCCGGACAGCCATGTCCATCCCGTCAACCCAACGTTCCAAACAAACCAATTCAAATCGGGGGAATAGAAAGGAACAAGCCATTCTACGTTTTGACGCCCACCTTCGACATTCCGTTAGGAAGAAGCAAAACATCGGCAAAGAGAACTTCTCCAGCTGTAAAAGGGAAAAAAGAACCACCCCAGTCAGCAACAATTCTCATTCACACCACCCACTGCACCTCCAAAGCGCCCTGCTCACCCTGTCTCATGAAATCTTTAAGGTGATGCCACTTGACATCGTAGGATAGGTTGCCGACGTAGACCCGGCGGTCTTGTTGGGATGTGTCGCGGACGTTTTGCATCATATTTTCCTTTGCGACGGTGCGTTCCTCGGATCGAGCTGGAGGGTATCCACTGCGTCCACCGTAGGGAGAGGCGGAGGGTCCGGCAGCGCCTGAAGCACTCACAGGGGATCGCGAGCGATGGTCGGGGCGACGGTATTCGTCACGTTCACGGGGTTCAATGCGATCAACGCGATCACCACGGTCACCACGGTCACGGCTGCGGGAGCGGCTGCGTGGGGAGTACGAGCGACGGGCGCGACGGGGAGGACTGCGAGAAGAACGGCGGCGAGGGGAGCGAGACCTCTCGCGCTGGTAATGATCAGCCATCATGATGAATAATATGTGATCACGGCGAATGCAATGTCAAATTGATGAAAGAAAGATTGTGAGTGGAGCGGGAGGCAGGTGGACTGGCGCAACCCCGGTCGTCTCGGGGTCTTCGGTCTGGTCAGGTGACCATCTCTCAGCTTATCTCGACTGAGGACCTTTCGGGGTTGGAGCTTAGAGCCACTGGCGCACATTGTTGTCGACACGGCGCAATTCTTTTTGAGTCCAACACCCATATTGCGATGCGGGATGGCCGGGCCCGGGGGATCTCATATATCGGAAGATCACTGCCAATGGCGCTGGCGGTTTCCGCCCCCGCACTGACCACACACTCTCTCTTTCGCAACAGGCGTGGATGCGCATAATGAGGGAAGATCAAAAGGAAGACACCAACAGAAACCGAACAACTTACTTGATATGGGCGATAAGAATCGTCTGGGCGATAAACGTCGGCTGGTCGGGTCAGAATCTCACAAAAAGAATTATACCGAAATGATATACAGAGGGTAAAGGGGAGAAGGGAAAGGAAGCGGGGGGGAAAGAAGGTAGAATCCAGGAAGGTTTCAGCATTGGGGGGGATGTGGGAAAGCAACGGTGATTGGTGGTCTGGAATGACCGGGACCTGAGAATGTGTACCAGGGCGACAGTAACAAACGAGTAATACAAAAGATACAAAGGAGAAACAGAGAACCCACCCATGATTATGAGGCCGCGCGTGGCTGTAAGAGGTTGAATGTGGTACAAAGAGAGCAGAGGAGAGAGGAGAGAGGGACAATGGATGGGGATTATAGAAGTGCTTTGGAGAAGAGGAGACACAGAATTCTGATACTTGACTCGGGTGCGGCTCACCGCCCCGTAGGCAGATAGTAAGGTATACTGGTACTCCAGACTCTTTCCTACTCTGTACTCGTGTCAGCGCTAAGTCCTACCTAGGTAAACAATGGGCATTTAAATTTGAGCCTATCACTACAGCTTCCAGCCCTTGAAAAGTCTCAACTCCGTGCCGAGGATGGAGTACAGAGTACTCCGTATATCAAAGTCAAGCTTACCTAGGTACCTAGGTATACCCTTCCCCCAAGCTCTTATCTCTACGGCCCACACAGTACTTATCGCACCATCTCAGCCTATTTTGTCATATATATGCACCTAAGCAGCTGTGTCCGAGATCTGCACTCATGACTGGCTGCAGGATGACCGTATTTCAATTACTTAACTTCCAAATGCCACGTCCGGTACACAACCGGCAAGCTACAGTGTGCAAACAAAATTTATTGGCAACTAAGGCGCTCTCTCTCTCTCTCTCTCTCTCTCAAAAAAGAAAAAAACCTCCAGGGATCCATAAACGAAGGAAATGGGGTGCTGGATATCCAACACTGGGAATCAAGATTCAATCAAAACCAAATGCGCCACACCCTGCCTGAAAACGAACGCCTATGCAGCTTGGTGCCGTAAAAAAGAAGAGAAAAGAACTGGGTGAAAGCTCCAACGAGAGAACCCCAACGTCTGTAATGGACGGTAGGAAGAAGGCTAACGAGAGATACATGCACAGAAAAAAAGAAGAAGAAAAGACATGGGGACAAAGATGGTCGAAGATCCATGATGGAAAGAAAATGTTCATATGGAGAGACATGTAAAATATCCAATGTTTTTTTTTATGCCGCCACATTTGTAGGAGGGTAACGGCCTGGAATCTTCATATCCAGGGCAGTGATGCTGTCTTTCTTGAATCGCTGCTCCAGTGGACTAGATGTGTCGGCACCTGATGCAATTGGAAGACCAGGAGTGAGGATCTTGGGGTGATCGTGGGTATCATCCACCGAAGTAGCGTTGGTGTTGTTGGTGTACTCCGTCACGTTGGTATTGGTAGGTGCGGTTGAAACGCTCTCCCGACGAGCCACCTGCGGAGGCGCGGAGTGATCACGACGATCGGCGAGTCCCACGCCGGTGATGGCAGCAAGAGAGGCTTGGTCGCCCTCGGACCGAACCTCACGGTCGTCCGGGGTGGTTTCCAGTTGTTGTTGTTGTTGGGTCTGCTTTTGCCGAGCAACGATGGCAGTCGGTCCCATCCAATCACCATAGTAGCTGTCATGCTGCGTCACTCGAGGTCGCGAAGACCTACGGATGGTTCCTTCGCCAGACTGGTAAGCGTGGTACGAGTCATGGTCGGTCTCGTGATTGGCTGCCCGTCGGGTATTGTCGTCGAAAGGGCTTGAGCCATCGGGGTAGGATCCAGCCGCGGCTAGCATATCTCCTCTGCCGGCGGAGCTGTCACCACTAGATGGGGACAGCGGGGCTTGAAGGTGACGATCAATTTGAACATCGCTGGGGAAAGCACCGCCGGCTTGGCGCGAGGAGGTGGGTCGGTCTTGAGAGAGGACTACAGAACCTGCGGAGTAGGGCGTGCGATCGGCTTCATCGTCCTCCATCACTTCGCTGTTCATCGACCTGCCGCTCACGCTTCGCACATGCTTGCGAACGAAGGCGTTACGCGCCTCGCCCGTTGTGCTGATCAGACCTTCGATATCTTCATACCATGACATCATAGTCTCGTGGGACTCGGCACGGAAGACCCAGGAGTGGCCTCGGTGCATCGCACCAGTCTGGCGGCCTTTCAGCATGAACTTGTGAGAGCTCGAGTCTTCCTGTGAATGAGAGCCGAGCTTTTGCTCTGGTAGATACAGAGACATAACCGGTGTTTGCCATGCCACGCGATCGGCCGATTTGAACTCGTGGAGATGGGTCGGCGACAGAACATACCTGGGCTTGGTTAGACAACGCTTCACTAATTGAGAGAGAGGGAGTAGACTTACCATCCAGGAGTGTAACTCTTAAGGTACTTGCTCTTGCGCTCCAACATCCCAGCCCTGACCTCGGCAGCAGCCGGATGATCCTTACCGGGGTAGGTGATGTTCTCCACATTGCGAAGAGGGATTCGGGGATCCACGAGCTCATCAGTATCGGCGACAAAGCTATTCCACTCATGATCCTGCGGCATGGAGATAGGACCGGCCTGTAGCTTGTCTACGGTGTCGAGAGCCTCGTTGGCCTCGCGTCGAAGAATGCTAGCATAGGCATTGTACGCCTTTTGAATTTCGCTCACAACAATCCCCTCGAGTTCTCGACCGGAGTTCTCCAGGTTCAAGTATGCCTAGTGGATAAGTTAGCCAGATGACTCAGAGCATACGCAAATGCAACACTAACCCGGTGAAGATAGTTCTCCTCCTCAATCTGCTTTTCTACCTGCTTTTCCACATTCAAGCGCATGATGAATGGGTCGCCTTTGCCTGATGTCGCGGAGGGGTCGGTGTCGACCATACCCAGAGCCTCATGTAGATTGCGCACAGACTTGCGAGTGCCGTCGATTTCCTTGTCAACGGTGTTCTTGAAGTCACCCGAAAGGCTCTTGATCTCCTTGGTCTTCTTCTGGAGATCGCTCCGGAGACCGGTCAATTGACTGATCACTTCTACCTCCACCTCAATCGCCTTGTTTGCCTCTGTGTAGCCTTGTCGGTGGAAGTCTCGTAGGATCTCCGTCGCATCGGCCAGACCACCAGACTGCAGGAACGCCGATGGGAGAGTCTGGTTGTTGACAACGTTCGAGGCGGACATGAATAGTTTCGCTCTAGTTTCGTATGATTTCTGAACCTCCTTGAAGAACAAAATCAAATCCTTGAGAACCTTGCGCCATGCTAGATATCAATCCCGGTTAGCTTCAAGTTGCATAAACTCCGCGCAGGGAAAATAACGCACCTCCAAACCGGTTCGCTAGCACTTCAGTCGGGTTACCAGTCGTAGGAATCGGCAGCATGAAAGCACTATTCACATCGTCGGAGCCCTCCATTTGATACTTTTCCCGATCACCCAAGCTGAGACTCCGCACGCTACCCGCGCGCATACTCCTGCGACTTCCATTCCGGCGCAAACTCCCCTTTTTGCTCAGGGAGGCCTTCTTCCTCAAGGTACCGCCCCGGGTGGGGGTTTGTGATCGCACGTGAGACATGGTGGAGGCAGACCGCTGCACCCCAACGGGGCCGTCGTGGACGACGGAGCCGCGGTGGCTAGCGGCGTCGAAGTCCTCCCTGAATCGGGGGTTGTGGATCTGCGGGTCGAGAGCGCCCGAGCCGTAATTGTAGGAAGTGCTGCCCGCGAAGGAGCTCGGTCGGGAGAGGGTAGAGCGCGGACCGTACCCGCGACTTAGGGCCCCCGGGTCGTTGGGATGCGGAATCAAGTATGCATCCTGAGAGGGCGTCTGTGGCCGCGCGGCCATCGCCATGTCTGCGGAAACGTGGGTTTTACGAGTTGGTGCTCGGAGGTTCAGAGATGAATCGTAGGCGAGGGGGAGCTTTTTTTCTCTTTTCGAAAGGGGATCAAGTGGGAAAAAGGATCGAAAGGAAAAATCAAGGATCGTAGACCAGTGGCGTCTGGTTACCTGGCGAACGGAGTGGAATTGATTGCGGGGAGAACGATCAACTCATTTGACCCACACTGTGAAAAGGAGAAAAGGATGAAGACTCGCGGGGCATTGGGCCTCGATATAGTTAATAGGCTTCAGAGGCTTACAGCTTACACAGGCTGAAATTAAGGTCTTTCACGATGACGTCTACGGGGAGGAACTGGGCCGGTGCAGCCGAGCTTTTTTGGCGCTCGTCTTTGACGTACTGCATCGGAATCTCCATCCGTTTCAAGTTTCGAGGTTACCTTTGCTGTACTACTTCTTTATACTGAACCTGAGTATAGCATACACAATCTCGTACTTCTGTACGGAGTATACGGAGTATATTGAACTATCTCGACGATCTCCCAATCTGGCTGCCTGGGATAGTGGCTGTGCGCCCCTGAACTGCACTATTGAGCCCAAATCAGATTGCCAGTGTCATTAGCGCAACCCACTACATGTGGCTTTAAGAGATGAAATTGCCCTGATGAATGCATGACGCCATTGAAAGGGGAATTACCTGTATACCTGGATATAAGTCTTATACTCTGTACTCGTACCTTCACCCCCGCTCCCGTACTCTCTCTCGCTTTCCTTACCAAGGTACTCGCTCGTTTCCCTCGAGGTCATCCTCGTATAGGGTTGCATCTTGATCTGTGTCATATGGACCAATGAATATACCGAGGTATATCGCGGACCGGTGTACGGGGACATGATTCGATCGATCGGTTCCAAATCAGAAAACCCCAGTACCTGCATTCCATGGTTTGCGATCACATTATGGCAGATCGGGATTCCAAGATATCCTCCATACTCCGTAGTAGTCCGAACAGAGCCCTTTCATGACTCAAGTACTTCATGATATCGATCAGAACTTGATCGCTGAGATCATGACATGTCAAGTGTACCTACGTAGATTATTCCAAAATTATTCCATAGGGCTCCCGAGTTCGTTCTTTGATATGCCAGCACTTTCATTGGTCCGCTGAGCTCCGGGGTTAAAGTGCCCCCCTCATTTTCGCATTTTCGGACCTTGTCATGTCGACTCAACTCAATGTGTCGATTGAAGCAGATTGGGCTGTGTGAAAGGCGTCCTGAGGCGTTGATACAAATGATACACAATTTGCAACACTACGTGGATTTCTGTGGAAAGAAAGACTACATGGCTTAATCGACCCAGCCTCAGAACCCATGCACCTAAACTGGAATGTGTAGTGTTTTGATTTCCGATGAACTAAAGAAAACCTGATCGGATAGACGGGTTCGGCATGCGATAGGCAGCGTGATATGGGGGATAATTTACACAAAACAATGGGAAGAGGCGCGAAAAGAATGCAGGCTTATGATGCAGGAACCGGGGATGTGGGAACCTCAATGCCGTAAGCATCCTTGATGCGCTCGCGGCGTCGCTCCTCGTAGCCCGGGCCGTAGATACCTATGAAAGTCAGTGTCATTGCTCGTGAAGTTCAGATGGGCCACTCATACCGCGTCCCTCGCCCAATTCGGCGATGGTCTGCTCGCCGGGGGTCTGGAATGCCTTGCGCAGAGCGGTGCGGCGGTCGAACTCATCAACAGACGTGTCCTTCTGGTATCCGAAGAGGGAGCCACCGGTGTACTCGAAGGCAGTCATGGCGGTGGAAAGCGCAACGCCGTATCCAAGCAGAGCGGGGAATGTGCGGACTGTGGAAACAACCAGTATTTAGCTTCCAATTGATGGCGTAACACTCAATTGATCGTTTTTGATCGGTTCATTGTAACTTACCACGCAGTCCAAGGATAGCGCCAGAGAAGAAGCCACCGAGGGCGGTGTTGTAGTGGTCCTCCTTCTCGCGCAGGTTGGCGGAAGCAGTCTTAACGAACTCATAGGTACCACCCATGGCGGCTTGAAGATATCAATTTAGCATAAAAACAAATTTCTATTCATGGGATTCCATACCGAAGATACCAATGGTACCTCCACCACGCATGAAGATGCCCAGAGGTCCGACGTTCTGTCTGGTGAGGGTGTTTTGCACAGCCGATGCGAACAGACCAACTCCACCAGTGAGCATGGTCGCCTTCATGGCCGCGGAAATAGCATCCTTGGCGTGGTAGCTGTGATCTTCCTCGTGGTGCGCCATGATGTGTGATAGCAGGGATGGATCTGCTTGCGGGTCGATGGGATGTGGTTGGCGATAGGATTTTGGGGTCGAGTTTTGCCGGATTTGACCGCCAAATCTATACCGCCCACCATTGAACCAGAGCTTGAGATGATGATGGGAAGGCTTGGAACAAACACAACTCTGTATGCTTCATTTATTTGACCTCCTTGCAAGTGATGTGGGCGTAATATTATCATTTCCAACCATCATCTGGTCCCAAAGCCAGCACCTTGACAACCTGAGAAAGCTTCCAAGCCCATCACGGTTTGCTGCCAAGCTCCCCGCTGTCTCTCCGCATACCACAACGCGCTGCCATCACTTGGCCACACAGTCACAACATCAAGCTCATTTACTAGATGTGCCTGCTTGGACTTGTGCAAACTTCCCGCTGAGCTTGCCCAAAGGCCACTCAGAGCAACAAGGCAAAGAACCCATTGTGCAAGGCTGAGGCCTGGACAGCACATCATGGCATCTGTACAGTTGGCTGGTAGGTCGAAAAATAGCCCCGCTCGACAAGTGGTGGATATCGCTTGACATTTGACTGACATAAATCTGTCATTCATAGGCAAGACTGCACCTCGCCTTGTCCAAGATATTGAGCTTTATGACCCAGCCCACGATCCAGACACAGGTCGCAATTTGTTATCTGAAACGCCGCTTTTGTATCCACTGGGCTATGATGGCCCGCGATCCTGGATCTCACCAACAGCTTGCCGCCACGAATATGTCTTGAAGACGGATCAAACCTTCCTGGCACAGGCAGAACACCGGAGAAGGCCAGGCACGTCATCTAAAGTGGCAGCAATCTGCTCAAAATGCCGGTGCCATCTGCAGCTAGTCGTCAACCACAGTAGCAATGTTCAGATGCAAACTCAAGCTCTCAAGGGCGAACATATCCATCACCTGGTTTACAAATCAGGACGGCAAAAGAATGGTGTCTCGATGCCTGAGATGACCCACCGTGGGCAGATCGCAGAGACATACCACTATCAGTGCTCATACACCTCCTGTGCAGCTATGATCTCGCTGCGGATTCTTTCGCCCGTTTTGAGTGAGGAGTTCGTCCATTTGATGACAGATGAAGACTTGTTGCAGAAACGTGCCGAGGAAGCATTTTCAACATACTCAGAAACGATGGAGGGCATGGCAAAGCCAGAGCCGATCAACCTGCTGGATAATCTGCGTCTTTACATCACAAACTCTCTTCGGAACCCTCAACGCAGTAAGCCGATTGCCTCAGGGAACAAGAGGTTCGTGCATGTGTTCGGCGTAGAAGGAGCTGCGTGCAAGGACTTGCTGGAATTTCTGGAGTTCTCTTATGTAGAGGTGAGAGAGATAGCGTGGGGATGTTCCCGCGTGCCAGGTAAAAGGGGTTGCTGACGAAAAGAGTAGGATACTGGCGTGTGGCACCCGCCTAAACCGATTCCCGGCGCTGAGAAGCCGTACCAGGACCCGCTTTGCGTGTTTCTCGACGATGTAATCGTTGAGCTCCTGGCTTTGATGCACCAGCGCCCTGCCTCGGAAAAGAGAGGCCACCAGTTCCCTCATCTTTCCCCTTCCGCCATTCCAGACATACTGTACGCTCTAGAAGCGAGCGATTGTTCGTATTTGGCCACTCTTAGTATCGTGTCCTCCACTGACTATGTTTATAGACCCCAAGGCTACAGGTACAGATGAGTTTGAGATGCCCTCTGATTCGTACGTTCATTTTTGTTACTCTGGCGGATTTCATCCTAACTGATTGATCTGCAGTTGTTACGAAGACTTAGGAGTGACAGAGGACATGTCCTCTGTCGCCATTATTGAGGCATACAGACAGCAGATTTTTGTGGACCCCAAAATGGCTCCGTACTATCTGAGTTGCCTTAAGATGATTGGCGGTTGCCGTCGTCGCCGAGGAAAAGATGACCAGCACCTCACAAATGCCATCAATGAGGCTTATCTAGAAGGACAATTCGCCTCAGAGGATATTGAGCAAGCTTACAACTTCTTTGGCTTCGATATCGATGATCGCCACTTGAACAACAACCGCATCCTCGAATGCTTTTACGAATATGTCGGCTCGCCCACACAGGAGAACAAGGCACGTCAGGAACTGTCGCGGATCGGCAAACATCGAGAAAGCGATCGCCTCATGGCGGCTTCTGAAGACCGTATGCTGCCCCACTCATCTCTGCCCTGGACTCACACGCACCCCGAAACTAACCTATAAAACAGGCGTTGTCACAGTCGAGCAGGCGAATATCTACTTGGGTGTTGAAACCGAAACTCCGGATGATTTTGTCATGACCATGTATACGGCCAAGGTTTGTTCCAACGTTCTTTCGACCATGAGAATTGACACAAACTTACTCTAAAAAAATGTATAGGTCAACGATAATCCATCGGCCAGAGCATTAGCTGGTCGTGCCCTGGAGCTTATCGCCGAATCCCGCAAGTCGCCGAGCCTCACACATTTCCTCCACACCGGAGAGACTCTCGCTGCTGAAATGGACGTTGGCGATGCCTATCGTCTACTTCAGATTCCCGACCAAACCACTGATGACGGGGCTATCATGGCTGCATACACTATCTGTATTGACGATAATCCGAGTGATGCCGACAGATACAACCAAGCCTTGGTCATCATTGCCAACCACATCGACAGCGCTTCATTGAAGTCATCGGCAGGTATCAGCACCGAGCCTCAGCGCAACATGCAAGATTGGCCGGTTGGTTTACAGAACATCGGAAATACCTGTTACCTCAACAGCCTTTTGCAGTTCTATTTCTCGGTGCGCCCCTTCCGAGAGATGGTTTTGGACTTGGAGAGATTCCAGATGGATCTTGGTGATATGGAGAGTCTAGCCAAAAAACAGGTGGGGTCCCGCAAAGTGACTAAGAAAGAGGTCGAACGTTCTATGCGATGTAAGTTTACCCTGGTAAAGATGACTACGTCTTGGTCTTCACTATACTGACCTGTCTGCTTGCAGTCTTGAATGAACTGCGAACGCTGTACATTGGCATGATCACGTCGTCTCAGAATTCGGTGACTCCTGGACAAGAGCTTGCCCGCCTGACATTGATCAGTCCCGGAAACGAGGCAGCAGTTCGTCGCCGCTCAACAATCACAGCCTCGAGAGCCCAGATCCTGGGTGAAATCAACGGCGCTCCAGTTCTGGGTCCTCTCGGCCACCCACCAACCCTTCCTGAGAGTAATCTAGAGCAAGATGGTTCAGCGCCAATTCAAGCTCCGACTGCCGGTGTTTCTCTCGGTGACACTGTCAAGACTCCTGACAATACCACCAATGATGTCCCAGGACTCTTTGCCAACGGCACAGAGAATGCAACGCCAGAATCGGATGACATGGCATCAGACCAAGCAGAGATCGGATCAGTCCGTTCTGATGCGGACATGGAAATCGAGCCGAACACGCCGGCATCGACCAACCCCGACAATTCTAATCTACCGCCCCCTGTTCCCCCTCGCCCTATTCCGGAAATTGATCGCGAGAAGCAGCTCAAGGAGGAGTTGGAGTATGGCGCTCAACAGGATGTTACCGAGGTTATCAACAATGTTCTCTTCCAGAGCCAATGCGCCATCAAAGCTCGAGGAATTGATGATGACGGCGAACAGATTGATCAGATCAAAGAGTAAGTAGTCACAGGTGTTCGCTGCCATATGTGTACTGACCCCTCGAATAGTCTGTTCTACGGAACAACTCGCTCTTACATCTCCACCGAAAAGGGCACGCGGTCCAAGAATGAGCGCTGGTGTGATATCAAGGTCGACGTTGCTCATGGATCCCGCGACATCTACAGCGCTATCGACGCAGCCTTCGATGTTCAAAAGATTAGCGTTGACAACACCGTTGCCGAGCAATTCGGGTCGATCAGCCGTATTCCTCCTGTGCTTCAGATCCAAGTGCAGCGTGTTCAGTTTGACCCTGTGAAAAAGTCCTCCTTCAAATCAACAAACCATCTGGAATTGCTTGATACTATCTACATGGATCGCTACATGGATACAAAGAACCCCGAGATAGTCGACCGGCGTGAACAGTGTTGGGAATGGAAGGCATTAATCAACAGACTCGAAGACAGACGGGAACAGCTACTTCGGAAGAAGGTACACGTCTACTCAACCTAGCTCTTTGCCAATCTCGCTAATCTCGCTTGTAGGAAAATGATGGCATGGATAAGGCAGCACTGTTGAGACAATCCCGACTGGCGCTGGCAGGCTTGGACTCTCTGGAACAACTTGAGTGCCTTGAATCTGACACCAGCGCTCTCGGTATTGATTCACAGTTGATCCAGTATGTCCAGGACCATGCCGGGGGCGCAGAAACCGAACTAGAGGGTGAGACTTCGAACCGACAGTACATCTTCAATATACATGCTGACACTTTCATTAGCTGTTGAGCAAGAAATTAAGGACACACAGGCCATGGTTTCTAGCCAATTTGCCGATTACCACAACCTTCCTTATCGCCTGTATGCCGTTTTCGTCCATCACGGGTCTGTCTCGTTTGGACATTACTACATTTACATTTACGATTTTGAGAAGAACATTTGGCGGAAGTACAACGATGAATATGTCACGGAGGTCACCAATCTTGACGAAATTTTCAAGGGTGATTCCACCAGCAACCCTCCAACTCCCTATTTCCTGGTCTATGTCAACAGCGATATGAAGGAGCGCTTGGTGAACCCTGTGTGCCGTGAAGTGGATGTGGTGATGCCAGATCGAGCAACATCCACTTTGGGAGAGGATAAGGCTGCAAGCCCCAGTGGAGAAGTGAGCGGGTCAACTCCCCAGAGTACCTCCGGTATGGATCACCCCAGCTCTCCGGTGACATTGATATGAGCTGGCCCCATCCTTCAGTTGCTGACTCAAAATCGACACCGGTAGACTACACCCAGAATCTCTCCTCCACCGACAGGGCCAACTCTCCGATCGATGCTGTCAACCCTTTAAAGCGTAAGAGCATTGACGCCGAGGCCAAACCGACCAACTTGAAATGAGCTATGTGATGCACAGCATGATTGCACGAATGTCTTTTCTGGTTTTTGATGGACTTTACTGCATTGCACAGCGACCCGATTCCGGTACATATTGTGAAGATACCAGGAGTACGTGTAGATTTATGGAGATTCAAATTCACACTTTAACATTGATCATGTGCCTGCTGTAAAGTCCATGGACCGCGAACGCCCAATTCCAAGGTTGAGAATCCCCCGGATGAACGAAAACGCCCTTAGTCAGCTCCGAACGCCGAAAAGCGCCGCCAGCTGGCGGGATCGGATGCGGATCGGCTAAGAGTTTCGGCAGCGGCAACGTGGGAAGTGAGTCTGCCAGTCTGGGGATTATGAAGGTAATGAGATGCAAAAAAAAGGGAAGGGGGTGTAGAAATCGACACTTGTTGAACTAGCCTATTTTTCTCCTCGAATTTCCGAGTCCAGAAGCGAGAGAAGCTGAAATAAGAATCATTCTGTGAGGGCGGAAGCTACCGGTAATCCACAATTCCGGGGAAGTGTATATCACTCGGGACTCTTTCCGCTCTCACTGCCGCTCGGGATTATAAGTGCCAGTTGATTGCCGTTGTCACGACCCCAGAGGGTTCTCCAGATCTTTATATTCTGGATCTGCTGGAATTTTTGGTCTTGCATACCACAGAGCTTGAGTCCAATTCCCCAATTGGAAATCTACACCATGCCTTCTCAGGTCGCAACCTGCTTGCGCTTCGCGCGCCAGTTCTCGGCCAACCCCGTCCAGGTAAGTTGCTTGCTGCTTTCGAAGATTAATGTTGTGGTTGCGGAGACTGACAGCTCGTGCGCTGCAGCACCAACGTTTCATGGCCCGTGCCTTCTCTAGCAGCGTCCGCCGCAGTGAGATCAACAAGGTGTACCCTTCCGCCGAGGTCGCGGTCAAGGACATGAAGTCCAACAGCACCGTTCTGGCTGGTGGATTCGGTCTGTCCGGTGTGCCCGACTCTCTGATCAACGCTGTTCTCGCCAACCCCTCCATCACCGGCCTCACTGTGGCCAGTAACAACGCTGGTGTTGACGGAGCCGGTCTCGGTTTGCTTCTCAAGTCCAAGCAGATCAAGAAGATGATTGCCTCTTACGTCGGCGAGAACAAGACCTTCGAGCGCATGTACCTGACCGGTGAGATCGATCTCGAGCTCACTCCCCAGGGAACTCTGGCTGAGCGGTGCCGTTCCGGCGGTGCGGGAATCCCCGCCTTCTACACACCTGCCGCCTTCGGTACCGTGGTGCAGACCGGTGCTGTTCCCCTGCGACACAACGCCGACGGCACCGTCGCCAAGTTCAGCGAGGCTCGCGATGTCAAGGTCTTTGACGGCAAGAGCTACGTTATGGAGGAGGCCATCAAGGGTGACTACGCCTTCGTCAAGGCCTGGAAGGCCGACAAGCTTGGTAACTGCCAGTTCCGCTACGCTGCCGCCAACTTCAACGGCGCCATGGGCCGCAACGCCAAGATGACCATTGTCGAGGCTGAGAACATCGTCGAGCCCGGCGAGATCGACCCCGCTGCCATCCACCTGCCCGGTATCTACGTCAAGCGCGTCATTCAGAGCACCGTCCCCAAGGGTATTGAGAAGTTCACCTTCGCCAAGGAGGAGGGTGCCGACACCTCTGCCCTCGGCAAGGGTGAGACCGCCAACAAGCGCGAGCGCATCGTTCGCCGTGCCGCCAAGGAGTTCAAGAACGGCATGTACGCCAACCTCGGTATCGGTATGCCCATGCTTGCTCCCAACTTCGTCGACCCCTCCGTCGAGGTGACCCTGCAGTCCGAGAACGGTATTCTCGGTCTCGGCCCTTACCCCAAGCAGGGCCAGGAGGATGCCGACCTCATCAACGCCGGCAAGGAGACCGTCACTCTCAAGCCCGGTGCTAGCTGCTTCGGCAGTGACGAGTCCTTCGGCATGATCCGCTCCGGTCGTATCGACCTCACCATTCTCGGTGCCATGCAGGTCAGCGCCAAGGGTGACTTGGCCAACTGTAAGTTATTTTTTCTTTTGTCCCTTTGATGAGACGGCTTCGCTAACATTATCTCTCAGGGATGCTTCCCGGTAAGATCAAGGGCTTCGGTGGTGCTATGGATCTCGTCTCCAACCCCGCTGCCACCAAGGTCGTTGTGACCATGGAACACACCGACAAGAAGGGTAACCCCAAGATTGTCAAGAACTGCGAATTCCCCCTGACCGGCCCTGCCTGCGTCAGCCGCATCATCACTGAACTTTGCGTCTTCGACGTTGACTTCTCCCACGGCCTGACTCTGATCGAGCTTGCCGACGGTGTCACCGTCGAGGAAATCCAAGCTAAGACCGAGGCTCCCTTCAAAGTTGCCGATGATCTGAAGCCCATGCTGTAAATGATGTAAATTTGCATGCATCCTGTACGTTTCTATTCAAGCGTTTTGTACATAGCAATTGGTCGTTTTGCTGGAGTTAGATTGTTTTCAAATTCAATTTTCATTGCCATGGATATTGATTTCCTGGGCATGCATCGAAAATATTGCTTTTGGGATATATTTAGTACACTGGAGTGGAAGATTAGAAATACAAGCAAATGGAAACAAAAAAAAAAGGAAGTAAAGGTATTGGTACACATCATGCAGCCCGTCAAATCAAAACCCCGTGCTCACTCCAACCCAGAGAGGGAAGAATATAATGAATCAAGTACATCTCAGTCAAAGGCCATCGTATGCAGCGCAAGAAAATCAGGTCAACCGGATGATACCAGCCATGCGCTTCTTTAAACGCCCGAACCAATCGCGATTTGGCGCCTCTGCAAATTCGCGCACAACATTATCGTAGTGGTCTGGATTACTTGCGGGTCGACGCAGCTTCTCCGGTAGAGGATATTTGGACGCGAAACGATTGTTCAGCAGTGCTTCGAGGGCTTTGGTGGAGGCTTCAGATATCGCTGGGCTGGACTTGTCGGTGGGCTGGAGACGGGATTGAATATAGGTTTGAACAGAGACTGACGCCGGACGGACAGCATCGGAGGGCCAGTTATTTAGGATATGGGTGAGGCGACTTTGGAGCGAGCGCGGGTTGATTGTCTGAATGGCTTTTGTCAGGAGGTTTGATCTGGATTGACTAGGAACTCCCAATTCACTTTGAGATGGCGATTCCAAGGTAGAGTAGTACTCACGGGTTTAGACATGGTGGAACAATATCAACAAATGGATGAGTTGATGACGGCAAGACACCTGCGGACAAGAAAGTCTCGATGGTCCGGGAACAGTCTATTTTGTGGCCTGGGTCATCAGGCATCATCAGCCACATCCATTCTCGTTGCCTTCTAAACCCCGACATCTTCCACATTCCCCCTTTACTCTCGTTATCCTTTCTATACATTCCAACCTAAGTTGTGTCTTGTCTCTTTCTTCCTTTTGTGTTTCTCCACCCTCACCTTCCGCTCAGCTCGCCATGAGCTCGCAGCGCTATTCACGGGTACGCCTCCCCCGCTGATCCTATCGAACAGCCCGGATGTGACTCCTCGACAATATACTGACTGGTCCATGTCCAGGTTAACGCCCAAGATGAAGAGGATGGGCCACATTCCTATCCGCTGAACGCGCGATCTGATCCCAACTCATCTCCGCCACCCTCTTTCCGCTCCAGATCCCGATCTTCCTCACCGTCCACGAGGCGCTTATTACACAACGATCCGCTACATAATAATGAAGAGCAAATCTTGGCCGATGCTTTCGGCGACGAGGACGACTCCGACGATGATAATGAGCCAGATGACAGGCAACGCCTGATGCGAGCCGACCTTGACTCTCGTCCTGCGGATAGCGCCCAGACTGCCAGTTCGTCATCATCGGTATCTAGAAGTGATTCGCAGGACCAGAGTCGATCAGGGATCATACGGAGGCCCACGATGTTGCCCAACTTCGCAACTCCGGGCAGCCGGCAGATTGCCCCGTCAAATGATGGGGTCTTTGCCAATCTTAACGCCAAGCCTGAACGGGGTGAGAAGAGCGAAGATCTTCCTCCTGTAAGTTGATCAGTCTATGTTTGATAGGTTTTTCCAGAGCTTGATTACTGATCTTTCGTTTGTACAGTCATATGAGGAAGCAGCCGCTGATGCGACACCTCCGTACTGGGAGACCACCATTGTGGCACCTGGTATCTCATCTGATGAGGTTTACGTGGACGGGTTACCTGTTGGATCAGTGTTCTCGTTCGTTTGGAATGCCATGATCTCCATGTCCTTCCAGTTGGTTGGTTTCCTATTGACTTATCTTCTTCATACCACGCATGCCGCAAAGAACGGCAGCCGAGCGGGTCTCGGTCTTACGCTTGTTCAATACGGCTTTTACATGAAAGGCGGCAGTGACGGTTCGGGTTCGGACGGCGGTTCCGATCAATATGTTCCTCCGCCAGACCCTAATAGCCACAGCTTCGATCCGAACACCGTCGGTGAGAGCAGCGGCGATGGTGGAAATGGCGCTATCTCCGGCATCACGACGAGCGAGTGGATCTCCTATATCCTCATGATCGTTGGATGGTTCATCTTAATTCGCGCTGTCAGCGACTTCCTGCGCGCACGACGTCACGAACAGCTTGTGTTGCAGAGCCCTGATCGCGGTCTTGGTGTGCCTGTGATTGCGGAGGGCGAACGGTCGGAGACTGTTGTCTAATTCTCGATATACACATGGCTTTTTTACATGGTTTTATTTTTTATCTCTTATTTTCGGGACATGGACATGGACAGGAACTGCGGCGTTACAGCATGGAGTCCATTTGTATTGACACCCCCTCTTGGAGTATTAGCTCCAGATTGCATTCCTTGAATCTTTTTTTTTTTTTCTTTCTGTTTTCTACAGACTTTACAGTTCACTTCTGGTCATGTAGTTATTCTGAAGACAAAACATCTTGTATACCCAACATCCAACTGTAGATCGCCATAGTCGAGGGCAAGTATATACCCGCGCAAACGGGTCACGTACTGCGCCACGATCGGTAGGCAGCATCCTTTAATACGCCCTTGCGTCCCTTAGTCCCATGTGCGACTTTGTTTCAACATAGGCCCGAAAGCGAATAACACTGAAATAGATCAAGGCGGCGAACCAGCTCCGCCTACTGCCGGGAGACCCATTGTTTCTGTGTCTACAACTTTTGACTTCTCAACAGTCGCAATTTGGTTATATTTCTTTGGGCCCGGTCGAACGCAGTCGAACGCGGCTTTGTCCGCTATGTCTACTGTCCCTCAGGGTCCTGTCGAGGCACGTTCACTGTCGTCCGTGACCGCTATCGCATCGAATCCCCCCGCCTACCCACGCAATCCCACCCACGAGAAGCATGAACCGTTATCACTGTACATTGTACGCGTCCCAGGTAGCAAAGGTATGTCAATTCCATTGCTACATCGCTCTCCCAGGATCTCCCAGACTCTTTCGAGCTCTACAATTCTTCATTCAGCCTTATCGGCCCAAACAACCCAAACG
Source organism: Penicillium salamii (assembly GCA_911197225.1). Lineage (NCBI taxonomy): Eukaryota > Fungi > Ascomycota > Eurotiomycetes > Eurotiales > Aspergillaceae > Penicillium > Penicillium salamii. The sequence goes on along the minus strand of CAJVOY010000079.1, from coordinate 11,110 downwards.
ATAAGCCCAACTAACTGCTGCCTGTACAGACATTTTTCTTTCGCCTTTGAAGCCACCAACAAAATCCAGTGTTTCTGCGGAGGCCATCAACGCATCTCTATATTATCTCCACGTATCGACTCCCGAAGATGACACCCTGCTTCAAGAAGTAGAAGAAGAGCGCGAGGAGGCAGCTCAGCTGCGCAAAGAACAGCTCGAGAAAGCATGCGCCGACGACCCAGCGAGGCGCGAGTTCGCCCGGCTGAACAATGTGCGCCGCAAGCCTGTGGGAGGGGATGCGACATCTGAACTCCCACCCGTACCACCCCCTCACAATACTGCTGCTCCAGCTTTGCCGCCGCGCCAACCTCCAATGCCGCAGGTGACTGCGGAAAATGTGTCATTCTCTGGGATCCCGGTAGCCAATGAACAGCCTTCCCAGGGATATGCCGTGTTTGAAGGCGCAATGGGTGATGTTGGCCCCAAAAGCGCCTTGCCATCACGGCCCCTTCCTCCTCTGCCACCAGGCGAGGAATCATGGGACGTTTCATCCGCCGCCGAGGATCCCCAAAAGCGGACGACTCGGTGGAGTGCATTTGCTGGGCATCTTCAAAGCAAAGGGGAAATCCTAAGGGAAAGGTATGATGCGCTATCGGCCGGTCGTCATAGTCTGGACTCTCCGAGACCGCAACTGCGGCCTCGGTCATCTCATGACCGACCTGGATCTCCACTAAGAAGTCCTGGGCAATCGCCTTCTAGGCAAAGGAATGTGCATGGCAGACCTTCCAGTAATGCCGGCTTCCACATCACTCTGATCAGACGTGATCCAACGTCTGGTACGCAGTGGAACGTGGCGACCATCTCAACGCCGCGCATGGACTGCAATGCCGTCGATATTGAGATCTCCACGCCCGGTTATAACCGATTCGCAGGTTCTAATGAGCTGCCCTCGTTATCCAGTTTGTCAGTCAATATTCCAACGGGGATCGGACGTGTTGGATACCCACAATCCCTAGCCGCCGAGCAACCAAAAGATCAACCAACAGAGCAATCAGCCGGACCTCGCAAATTCCACCGTCAACTCTGTGTGTCAAAACCTTTCGACGACTCCATGGCCGACTCCGCCAACCACCCAGATAGCTCCAGGCTGAAAAGCGGCTACTATGTTTTCACCTCACCCTGGAACGGGACCTGCACCTTCGCCAGCAGCGTCAATGGCCGAAGTCTCAAATGCAAACACATGATCCCAACGCCCGGCGGCTTCGTCCCGCCCGCTGGCGAGAACGAACCGCCTCCAGCCGTGACAGTCGCCGAGCTTCGATTCAACACCCCCTTCCAAGCAGCCAACCTCCATTCACACGCGCACCACGCAGTCCACAAACCACACCCCAATCACGTCTCCCCATTCACTCAAAGCCAACTACAAACCCAACAACTCCCCCGTTCCAACTATGACTCCGAAAATCCAAGCCCAGACTCCCCCTATTCCAACCCCCACTCCTCCAAACGGGGTTCCTTCTCCCAACTCCTCAATCCAAACACTTACTCCCGCCCACGCGCCCACTCAGGTCCCGGCTCCGCCCCAAGCAGGGAAAGCCCCACCCCATCCGACCCCAGACCCCCCTTCAACCCCTCCGCACTCCTCCGACGAACCTCTCAGCGCGCGCAACGCTTCGCGCGCCAAAGCCAGTTCCAATCCCCTTACCAAGCTCAAGCTCACGCACACCGCAGCACGAGCACCAGTAGCGGTGGGGTAGACTGTGATGCAGATTCCGATGAGGATCGATTGGATTTCTCGCTTGCGAGAGAGCCCGCTGGCGGAGGGTTACGGGGGAAGAGTGCCAAGCTTGGCAAGTTGGTTATTGAGGATGAGGGGCTGAAGATGCTTGATCTAGTTGTTGCGGCTTGTATGGCTGTTTGGTGGAGAGGGTACTACTACTGAACTTCCATGGTGTCATGTGTGATGTACTGGCCTTATTTATTGTCTATCTTGAGCGGGTGGATTATAGCGTTTGAAATGAACTCACGATTTACCTATACCTTTTTGGGGTCTGTCGCATGTATGTATATTGCAACTTCCAAGGTTAACATTAGAAGTATCTAAGTAGAATATACCTAGTGAACTTAAGTACCTTACATTTTTGTATCGAAAAACCTGCCATTGCCGTTACAAGTCGAATGTTCCTCCTGGCAGACAATTGGGAAGGAACACGATATCAAGTCGCTCTTTCCCGTCCTCTCTAACCATTCAACCCTAACTCTAACTCCCAACCACCTTAGACCAGTCGTATTTGGAGACCGTAGAATAGAGATGAATTTGCCCAAGTCGATCTTATGAAAATTGCCTCTTCGGACTTCAGTACTTCGACTCGTCTTACAGAAAAATATATCTATTGATCCTAATGGAATATCTAAAAAAAACCCCCACCCAAAGGACAAAGCACATGAAATTTAGACAACCCCCCCAGCTATGTGGAGAAATGAGAAAGGACGGAACGAAATTGAGATTGTGATGGGCAAGAATAGAAATCCATGTAAATCGTCCCAGTCTTTTTGTTTCTCTGGTATCTCTTGGCTAAATTAGATCAACATGCAGGGCGTGAGGACTGGTTTTGACACGCCGGAAAATCCCCCGAATGAGACGACGCAAACGAAAAACTAATAAACAGTTATCAGCGGTGATGCACATCCATACCGCGCTGCAGTGATGACTCCAAATCGTTGGGATTGTAGCCACCGCCAGCGGTAGCCTCCTGAGGTCTGGGGTCTTCGGTCTTCCATGAGCCCTGTTGTTCGGGGATGGGGACGTTGGTCTGCTGAGCGGCAGCCTGCTGTCCCGCGGCGTGGGCTTGGGATTGCTGGCGGACGGTGGCGCGGAAGCGCACGACCTCGTCGAGGATCATCTTCCGCATATCGTGAACTTCGTCGACGACTTCGAAGTGGAAGTCGAAGGTGGTGGGGCAGTTTGGCTCGTCCGAGGCGTCGTGCCAGATGTGCAGGTAGGGGTGCTCGAGAGCCTCTTCGACGGAGATACGGGACGATGGATCGAATGCTAGCATGCGGTCTAGCAGGTCCAGGGCATCCGGGTTGGCTTGAGGGAAGAGCTGCTTGAAGGGAACCTTGGGCATGAAGGGAAGGTTGCGCACGTATTCCTGTGCGCGGGGGGATCCAATGCGGGCCAGTGTTTCCTCATTGGGGGTGCCCAGGTAGTGAAGGATCTGGTTCAGTTGGTCGACGTAGTCGCGGCCCTTGAAGAAGGGACGACCACCAAGGAGCTCGGCGAGGATGCAGCCGACGGACCAGACGTCAACTATGGGTGGGGAGGTCAGCTTCGGTATGGGCAGGGGCGAATTCAAAATGCCGTCACTTACTGGCCTTGGTGTAGCTTTGGAAGCTCAACATGATCTCGGGCGCACGGTACCATCGGGTTGCGACATACTCGGTCATGTATCCTGCGTTCTCCTCTGGATCAATGGAGAAACCACGGGCCAGACCGAAGTCACAAATCTTCAGTTCACAGTCGGCATTGACCAGCAAGTTACCAGGCTTCAGATCACGGTGCAGAACATTGGCGGAGTGGATATACTTGAGACCGCAGAGGATCTGGTAAATGAAGGACTGGAAGTGGGCATCGGTCAGAGGTTGGCCGGAGCGGATGATGGCAGCCAAGTCGCATTCCATCAACTCTATAGGAGGATCAGTCTCGTCCATTCCCTGGATCCAACTTAGTTGGAGCACGTACCCTCGTAGAGATATGTTTCGTTGAAGTTGTCCGGTCGGGGGATATCCATATCGTAAAGGCATGTGATCTGGGGAAGCTTAGCGGTTGACGTTCATTGATGGAGGCAGGTCTCTTTACATTTCGGTGGCCGCGGAAGTGCTGGAGCAGCTTGATCTCGCGGAGGGCGCGCTTAGCCAAGATCTTCTTGCTGAAGACATTGGTCACCTTCTTAACGGCGACACCCTCGCCGGTCTGGATGTTGGTGGCCGCACTTCACCGTTGTCAGCGCACGTGTCCCTAAAATATCCCAAGATCGACACGTACCACACGATACCGTAGGCACCCTGGCCAAGCTCCTTGGTCACATTGTATTGCTCGTTGACGATGAAGTCTTGGTTGAAAACCTTGAAGACCTTGCGACCCTGTAAATCAGCCATGATGAAGATGGCGCGATAGAAAAAAACGGGGGGAAGAGAGAGATATAACGAGAGACCTAAGCAGAAGTTGAGAGAAGGAAAAGGGTCGAGTGTGATGGGATTCAGCCCCGCAGTCCCCGCGGGTGATCCACGCAAAACACTCCTCCACTTGTTTTTTTTTTTTTCTTGTCTTCTTTTCTTCTTGTCTTTTCACTTTTTCTTTTGGATCTCTTTGGTGTATGTTCTTTTGTTTTTGGTTTCTGCTTTTGGCCTTAGACCTGGGATTCTTGGCTTGGGCTCAATGGGGTCTATTTTAGAGCCAAAAATGCAAAGAAGACTGCAAGTCTTTGCATACAGTGGATCTCCAAATCTATTTGATGTGACAAGGCAAGTTGATTCTTTGTACATCTCCAATGAACTCTGTGTATCTATTTAGATCCTGCAATGCCCTCGACAAAGACTCGAACAAAGACAAAAGTGGCTGAAACACACGGGTTTCGCTGTGGGCCTGTGTCATATGTCACGGCACGTTCTGCAAAATAACCTACGTCCAACGTCACATATGAGACGCGAGCATTCGAACACTTGATTTCTTCCTGATTCATCGGAACTTGATCTATTTATGTTAACTTGCATGTGAAAACTTATTCAACACAAATATCATTCAAGGGCCAGGGCACAGTTGAAGGAAACAGGGAGCTAGGATTTAGATAGAGATAGCCGCGCAGGTAGATTGAAGGCCATCACATATTTGTACTTAAGTAAAACAGGGTAAAATACTGTAGAAATATGGATCCTACTCCTGAAGTCATCCACTTCCAAGGTTTCACTTTCTGTGGAAATTATGGATTACCGAGGTTGGACTTGTTAAAGATCTTCTGGGTGCCCAGGTGGTATATGGAACCTTGAGGGCCTGGGACACATCTAATGGAATCAATTGAACTTCCGCATGCATTTCATTTCACTTTTCATAACTCTGTAACAAATATGTCCCTACAAGGCGTTCTCCATACGGCGCTCCTTGCGCAGTGCCTTAAGCTGGACACGCACATCCTCAACGGAGACCATGGTGCCCTGCTTTTGGCTGGCGGGGTCATCACGGTTGCGAATGTTGACAGTGCGGGATTCCTTCTCAGATGCACCAACGACAAAGATGAAGTTGTACTGAGCCAGCTGACCAGTGCGAATCTTCTTCTGCATGGTGTTACCGCTGATGTCAATGTCAACGTTGAGCTTATCTCCACGCAGCAATTGCTGCAGTTCCTCAACGTAGTCGTTCACGGCCGGCATGACGGGAACAATAAGGATCTGGCGCGGGCTGAGCCAGAATGGCCACTTGCCACCGAAGTGCTCGATCAAGATACCCAGGAATCGCTCGAAACTGCCGATGATGGCACGATGGATGACGACGGGGCGAGCACGGCCGGGGCCGGGCTCGTCGCCCTTAGGCTCTCCCTCCTTGGGCTTATCCTGAGTAGCTTGCTGCTCGTTGGTCATGTACTCCATCTTGAAGTTGATAGGAGCTTGGTAATCGAGCTGAATAGTGGCACACTGGAATTCACGCTTGAGTGCATCCGCAATGGTGATGTCGATCTTCGGGCCATAGAAGGCTCCATCTCCTTCATCAATACTGAGCGGTGGTGTTAGCGATGCCCCAAGGCATTGGGAATATGAAGAATTGGTACTAACATCCAGTCGTTGCCCATGAACTTGGTCAATGCTTTCTTGAGTTGATCCTCGGCGTGGTCCCAGGTATCCAAAGAGCCCATGTACTTCTCGGGGCGAGTGGAAAGCTTCAACTTGAAGGTGAAGCCAAACAGTCCGTAAATGGACCGCAGGAAATCGAACAGACCCTCCACTTCAGACATGATCTGGTCCGGGGTAACTAACAAAAAATATTACGTAAGTGACTGGTCCACAGAGATGGAGCCAACGTTGGCAACAGAAGAGAGGGCGGTACCTATGATATGACTGTCGTCCTGCTGGAAGCGTCTTACTCTCGTCAGGCTGAGGTGGTAGTTAGTGAACGATGCTCTCTGGCTGGATGGTTTGTATTGAACTTACCCACTGAGTGCCCCAGAGGCTTCATTGCGGTCTTTGGACTAATTAGCAAGATTCAAAGGCAAATGAGTGGGCAACGTACGAAGAACACCAAAGTCGGCGAGACGCATAGGAAGCTCTCGGTAACTACGTTCTCTGTGGTTGAAGAGAAGGAAGTGGCCGGGACCTGAAATTGTGTGTTAGAATCCATAGTCCCTTAAATTTGATAAGGTTGACGCACAGTTCATGGGTTTGAGGGCGAACTGCTTTTCCGCGGCGGCGACCTGAGCAGCGTTCTTATCGGTTGGCTTGACACTGGGTTCGGCGTCTTTATCTTTTGCGAGCGCGAACATGTCGTCCTTGTAATGTTGCCAGTGGCCGGAAGTCTGTCGAGGTCAGAACAGGCAAATTTAAACAATTTGGATTGACTCTAAGACTACTCACCTTCCAGAGGTTAACATCGAACATGTTAGGGGTCTGAACCTCTTGGTAACCACGCTTGCGATATTCAGTGCGCAGGAGAGACTGGATTTGGTTGAAAATCTTCACTCCGTTGGGGAGAAGGAAGGGGGATCCTGGAGACATCTCATCAAAGAAGAAGAGTTCTTGTTCCTTTCCAATTCTCAGATGGTTGCGCTTCTCCGCCTCTTCCAAGAACTTGAGGTGCTCGGCCATCAGCTTCTTGTCAGGGAAAGCAACACCACGAATACGCTGGAGAGAATCGTTGGTTTGGTCACCAAGGAAATAGGCAGAGGAGTTCTGCATGATCTTGAACGTCTTTATCTTTCCGGTGTTCTGGATGTGAGGGCCTCGGCACAGATCGACCAGGGTACCACAGCGGTAGACAGTGCTGCTCTCTCCAGTCACAAGCTTGTCAATGTAGTGAAGCTTGTATTTGCTGTAGGCGAACATCTTCTTGAGGTTCTCCTTGGAAACCTCCAATCGGTCGAAGCTTTGCTTCTCCTTGAAGATGCGCGACGCCTTAGTGTCAAGCGCCTTCCAGTCACTCTCTCGAACAACACGTCTAAAAGTTCAGATATTAATGTTGATACAATTATGGATGCAAGAACTACATACCCATCAGGCATGGCCATGTCGTAGAAGAAGCCCTGAGCAGTAGGGGGACCGTGAGAGAGAAGACATCCATATTCACACTCACATGCTTCTCCCAAGCAATGAGCACTGGAGTGCCAGAAGACCTCGCGGGCTTCGGGGTTGCTGAAGGGCAGCAGGGCAACCTCGCAATCCTTCTCCAGCGGACGGTTGAGATCCCAAAGTTCTCCATCAACCTTGGCAATAACAATGTTGGCACTCAGATCCTTGGGGACGTCGCGCAAGAAGGAACCGGGGGTGGTCTCGTAGGCTTTTGCGGGGACCGGCTTCGGGGCATTGCCATCGCCAATGTCGAGCGTGATGCTGATCTCGGGGTGAGGGCGGGTCTTGGTATCCTCAAGGTGTTGTTGCCAGAGTTCTTCAAAGAGGTTGTTGCGCTCGATCATGACCTCTGGGAGGACATCGGGGCTCGGGGCCTGCTTGGTTTTCGCATTCGCATCTTTCTGCGGGGCAGCGGCGGCTTCAGAAGCGTTGTTGGCCTGCGCTTCGGCGGCAGGTCGCACAGGAAGGTCCTTGGAGGCTTCGGATGCCATTTTGAGGGCCCTTCAGTCACGTACACAAGGTAATTGACTCGTTGAAAATAAATCGGACTATAGCCCACCAGTGGAGGGGAAAATGACTCAGGCGGTGAGTCGACAGTCACGTGCTGTTACTGCCCTTAGCGACACTTTACCGCTTCAAGTTTCCACCAAGCGAAAACTTCTACAGCTATACAAGCCGACAATCATCCATAACACCACAAAATGTCTTTCCGTGGTCGTGGTAGCGCATCCGGTGCCAACCGTGGAGGTTTCGGCGGTGGCCGTGGTGGTGAGAATTTTCCCATTGTGACTGCGATTCGAAAGTGCAAAAGGAGCTAACGAAATTTTTTTGTTGCAGGCCGCGGAGGTTTCCAGCAGTCATTCGGCCCCCCTGCCCAAGTCCTGGGTAATTATATCCTCGGAAACACAATCGTGAGATCATGTCGCTGATATTCAGATAGAGCTGGGATCTGTGATGCACTCTTGTGAGGGTGAGATGGTCTGCGAGTCGGTCAACCCCAAGATTCCTTACTTCAACGCCCCGATCTACTTGGAGAACAAGGTACCCACCACTCTCCTCCTTCCATCTAGTCATTCATATTAACCTTCGCAGACTCAAATTGGAAAGGTTGATGAGATTCTTGGTCCCATTAACCAGGTTTACTTCACCGTCAAGCCCCAGGATGGAATTGTCGCTACCTCCTTCAAGGCTGGTGACAAGGTCTACATTGGTGGAGATAAGCTCCTCCCTCTGGAGAAGTATGAATGCCTCTTATCTTTTCTTGTACCCTCGCTGACTCGTTCCTCAGGTTCCTCCCCAAGCCCAAGGCTCCTCCTGGAGCCCCCAAGCCCAAGCGCGCCGGTGGTGCCCGTGGTGGTCGCGGTGGTGCCCCCCGCGGTCGTGGTGGCTTCGGTGCTCGTGGTGGTGCTCCCCGCGGTCGTGGTGGATTTGGTGCTCCTCGTGGTCGCGGTGGCTTCGGAGGCGGTGCTCCCCGTGGCCGTGGCGGCTTCGGAGGTGGTCGCGGTGCCCCCCGTGGTGGTGGTGGCTTCCGTGGTCGCGGATATTAGGTCCGATGATCCTATGTACTGTCTTCTTACGGCGTTTGGGGGATATGGGAGCTTTGTCCAGGAATATCTTTTCCGTCTTCTTGTGCATCCTGCACAATTGCAACTTAACTGGCTGCAGGCTGTAGAATATCACCAGTCCAAAAATCTTTCTGTTCAAATATTCAATGCTTTGTCCTTGGCCAGTCACTTTAGTAGTTGTGGTAGATCATGCAGGGTAAATGGCAGCCTTCACAAGCGGCTTAACTGTCATGTGGCCCAGCCACCACCTTTACCGCCTTTGCCTGCAGTTTGGAAAATGACGTTGACCGCTCAGAGGTGCGTCTGTCAACACTTCAAGCAGGATTGACAGCCATTCTTAATTTCTGTTACCCCTCAGTCTTGCTGCTCAGGCATAATATCGTGCCGGCTTGTCTTTCTGTCATACATTTCCCCACATCTGAGATTGGTTTGAGCATGTCTCGTCGTACATCGGCTATGGCACCGAGTGAATCTTCAGGCGGCGTCCCACCTTCAGGTGATGGAGGTGTGTTGGAGCTCTCTTGGGTCTATTCAGAGCAATCAAGCTTACATTTGGCAGGCCAGGAAAAGCAGAAAATGCTTCTTTCCTCGGATCATGGTCATTTCAGCATGGTTAAGTCAGTCTCCGCGCCTCCTGTCTTTTTGGCTCTACTAACATTCCACAGGGCTATGCATCTTGCCGATCTGATCACGGAAATGAATGGTAAGATATTTATGCAATCTCGAGGAATCGTGTCGACAAATTGGCTAACCGACTTTTCTAGGTTTCTGCGGAGGCAAGCTCGTATTTCCCAACCGTTGACGATCCACGACTAATATGTTGAGCAGTCATGTCGGTCTTCTCTTCCATGCGCTACTGCCTCGGTGAACCGACTGAATACGGTGCTATCTGGGCTGCCCTGGCTTTCATGCCCTTTGGTCTATTCTTCGACTTCATGGATGGCAAGGTCGCACGGTGGCGCAAGAAGTCGTCTCTCATGGGACAGGAGCTTGACTCGCTGGCGGATCTGGTAAATCATTACAGTTACAACTGCCAACAAGTTGCTAACTTTTCAACTAGATTTCCTTCGGCCTAGCTCCTGCTGCTGCCGCGTTTGCGCTTGGTATTCGCACCTCGCTTGACCACGTCTTCCTGACTTTCTTCGTCCTCTGCGGTCTCACCCGTCTTGCTCGGTTCAATGTGACTGTGGCTGTACTGCCTAAGGACAAGAGTGGCAAATCAAAATATTTCGAAGGCACTCCCATCCCGACCACTCTGTCAATCGCCGCACTCATGGCCTACTGGGTCTCTCAAAGCTGGACCCATGAGAACATCCCTCTGGGCCTGTTCGCAGAAGGTACTATCTTCGAGTTCCACCCCGTCGTTCTGATGTTTGTTCTGCATGGATGTCTTATGGTCAGCAAGACTATACACATTCCCAAGCCATGAGCTAAAAAGCAAATCTGCTGGGCATTTAACATTGAAAGGGAATGCTTAATGCTGTTGTCTTTTTCAACTTGGGCAACTGAAAATAAACATCGAAAGGGACATTGTAGCTAGGGCATAGCATCACAGATGATCTCGACATACTTAAAAGAGGATGAATGAATAATTGACTTGAATTGCATGATTTTGCATGGCATTCTTATGATATTCTAATGTTTCAATCTGAATTGCGAATGCACCTGCGATACAGAGTACATCACGAAGTATCCTGTACTTAAGTATCTTAAGATGAAGAAAGTGTTGAATTTGGGGCAGCCTGCTTCGGGTACATTTTTCCAAGCCGACATCGGCAACACATTAAAAGCCACAGCCACGCCGGGTCGACAGAGACGATCCGCTCCTTGGACAAGAATAAGAGCCCGGGTCAAGCCAGGCAATTGAAGACAAGATGACATAAAGCAACGAACTTCTCTCAGCGCGAACTGTCTAGCCAGATGATCATGTGCAAAGCAGATGCAAATGCATTCAAGCCAGTATAGCTGACTCCCACAACCTGGGAGTCTGGACCCGGAACCCTCTGTTTCGACCTCAGATCTTTGACGGATATTTGGCCTTGCAAGATATCGGATCGCTCCCAGAGTGCTGGTACACGCTCAGAAACATTTGAAATCGTCGCCCCGGTCCAATAGTCCACCGTATTTCGCCAGTCTTCGCCGGCCAAATCAATATTAACCAGCGGACGGAAGTCAACATCTTTGAAAATCAGAATGACCCCATTTGGGCCAGCATAGTCTAACGCATACTTGAG